>PVJH01006413.1:0-101985 GCA_004026705.1 Nesogale talazaci
CCCCCCCTGCTAGGTGAACATTGAGCAAGTCATTCTAAGTTAGTGCACCCAGTGGTGTCGCTTGGGAAGGTTCTCTCTGGTCATAGTAAATTTTTCAATAAGAGAAGTTTTACTCAAACCTTGTTTTTTGTGATGGCCGATTTAAGAGAACTACATTTGGCTATGAAAACAGCAAGCAGGCTTATTTCCTGCTCTGGAAAAATGCCACAGAAACTGTTATGATGTTGAACACAGCTTACAAGAACAGTGCTATGGGGAGAACTCAAGTGTATGCATAGTTTTCTCATTTTCAAAAAGGTGAAATGTTCAGATGGCAAACCTTGTTCTGGACATCCATCAACTTCCCAAACGGATAACATAGTTGACTCATAGTACATTTGGCGTTTGTTCCACCATGTCAGACTGTTAATCAGGCTTTTTATTTAGAGGTTCTGAAAAGATTGTGTAACAGTGTGCACTAGTGTGCACTAGAAAAGGCCTGATCTGTGGCATATGCAGGACTGTTTTTGCCACCACAACAAAACACCTGCTCACATAGCCATCACACTGTGCTAGTTTTTGGCAAGAAAAAACATGCCTCTCCCTCTTGGCTCAGCAAGCCTTGAGGATGATGTACCCACTTAGAACAGACATTGCACAGATGGGACAATATGGCTGGCCCCAATATGAAACATGGCATCCATCACTGATGCAAGGTCCTATGGGGTCAACACTGGAGAAGCAAGGCCCAAATTGCACCTGGTCTGACCCCACCACAAGGAGGCGAAACACTAACAGCGTGCAGCAGAACAGCAGGAGGAGCAGAGTATGAAGTTCCTGAGGGAGTGCCAAGGATATACTTTGGGACCAGAATGTGGCACCCCATTGAACTCAACAGGGGAACTTTCCTGGAGGTCAACGAACAAACCTTGAACTATTTGCAGGTTTTTCTTTCATTATTATTTTTTAATTTTTTTACTTATTTATATATTTTTTCTGGGCATTGTTTTTCATTGTCATCATCACTTTATTTTCTTTTGTCACATCTTGTGATGTCTTGTTTTTTGTACATATTATTATCTCTGCAAGTATATCAAGATAAAATAGACTGGATGAACAGTCTGGAGGAGAAAACAATGGAACAGATAGTTCTGGAGATCATGAGCGAGGATGAGGTGAGGGGAAGAAGGTAGTGTTAACCAACCCAAGGGTAAGGTAACAGCAAGTGATCCAAAATCAGTGACAAGGTGGATGTGAGAGGCCTGATTAATAGTAATGTAACATATAGAAATTGCGGAAATCCAAATAAAGACTGAGCATGATAGTGGGTCAAGAGGAAAGTAAAAGGAAATAGAGTGTGTTAGTCCAGGTAGATAGACAAATTCATAAACACACATATAGCTATAAGGGAAAATTTTATATACAAGAGGAATGGAACATTGCAAAAGAATCCCAGTCCAGTCGAGTCCAAGGTCATAAGTCCAATATTAACCCCTATGTCTGATACAATCTATAAAATCTCCTTCCGACTCACAAAGCATGTGCAATGACACCAGGACAATCACAAGCCAGTGGACAAAGAGTCTTGTGTTTTCAGTGGTGGTAGAAGCATGCCGACTTGGCAGGAGTCTCCCCATGGCTCCTCATTTTCAGGAGTCAGGGTCTATCAGCAGGATCCATTGGCAGGAGAAGTATCTCAGCATTGGTAGGGGTTTCCACGTGGCTTCTCCAGTCCCAGAGGTTTGATTCCATCACATTAAATCCATGTGGCTTCTCCTCCAGCTCCTCCAGTTACCAGGAATCAGGATCTATCAGCATGCTGTCATATCATCTTGTCAGTAGTTCATTTCCCAGGAATGGAGTCAATGGTCTCTCATTTCCAATTAGGAAATACTGTGAGATTTCCTAGAATTCTCAGAGAAAGCCATGCCCACACAGAGATCTCATTGGCTATATCCAGATTGACAGGCTAGACTCCACCCCTACTCTCTTAGTCAAATTTGCTCCAAAGTAGGTGAATGCCACATAAAGGAAAGAACTGAGAGGAAGAGGGCATTTGTAGAGGTCTAAATACAGGCATGGACATAGGTAAATACATTTATATGTGATGATGGGGAAATAGACCTACATGCATATGCTGATAAGGTCAGTACCATTAAGGTACCAGATGGACTTTGGACTTCCATTCAAGTACTTCCTCCATGCTAGAGCACTTTGTTCTATTAAATTGGCATTCCATGATGCTCACCTTCAGGATACAATCACTGAAGAAAAAGGTGTGCATAAGCAAAAGTGGTGAAGAAAGCTGATAGTGCCCAACTATCAAAAGATATAGCATCTGGTGTCTTAAAGACTTGAAGATAAATAAGTGGCCATCTAGTTCAGAAGCAACAAAGCCCACATGGAAGAAGCACACTAGCCTGTGTGACCATGAAGCATTGAAAGGATCAGGTATCAGGCATCAAAGAACTAAAAATTATATCATTATAAATGAGGGGGATGTACAGATTTGGGGCCTAAAGGCCATCTGTAGTGGAAGTGACATCCCTGTATAGAAAGGTTGTGACGAGGAGATGAGCCAGTCAGTATGCAGTGCAGCAATGGTGAAATATGTAATTTTCCTCTAGCTCTTAAATGCTTCCTCCCCACCCCAACTCCTCCACTATCAGGATCCTAGTTCTACCTTACAAATCTGGCTAGGATGTACATTGGTACATATAGGAACCAGAAATATGAGGAATCCGGGACAGATGATCCCTTCAGGACCAGTGGTGGGAATGGTGATACTGGGAAGGTGGAGTAGAAGGGAGAACCAATTATAAGGATCTACATATAAGCTACTCCCTGAGGAAAGGGCAATAAGGAAGTGGGTGAAGGCAGACATTGGACAGTGTACAATATGACAAAATAATGATAATTTATAAATTATCATGGGTTCATGAGTGTAGGAGGAGTGGGGAGAGAGGGGAACTATGAGGAGCTAATACCAGGACTTAAGTAGAAAGAAAATATGTTGACAGTGATGATGGCAACAAATGTATAAATGTGCTTTGCATACAATGGATGTATGGGTGGATTGTTATAAGAGTTCTATGAGCCCCCAATTGAATGATTAAAAAAAAAGCATGTTTCTCTGGCACACCTGACATTGCTCTGTGAGACTTCTTTTTCTTTTTACAAATGAAGAGGGACATGAAAGGACAGCAATTTGATGACATAGAAGAGGTAAATGAAAAGATGATGGAGGTGTTGTCAGCCTTCCAAACTGATGAGTTTGGAAAATGTTTCCAAGAATTGAATCACAGATTTGGCAAATGCATTAAGTGTAGTGGATAATACTTTAAAGATGAGAAGAGAAGGTTGCTTTGTAAGAACATTTAATTACATAGCTCTGAAAAAAATATTTTTGGGGGTGCTCCCTTGTAATAAGAAATTTGAAATGACGGAGACAACATTTTTGAGATAGAACAAATTTAAGAAAAGATCAATAACTCTTTGGCTAAGTTAAGATATAAAAAAACAAAGACCCTTTATTATACTGACTATCCAGATGCTTACCAAATTTCAACTTAAAGCCTATAATTTATTTATATAATATATTGTGGCTCTTTTGCTTTTTGTCTAATTTAGTGGAAATCTAAAAGGAAAACTTATGTCACCTGACACTACCTTCAAGTATTAATATAAGCAAGTAGAATGGATCTCAATTAAACCCACAAAGCTTGTGCAAAGTTTTATAAACACAGTCATGTTCATATTAACCAGCAAAAGAGATTACACATTGGGCTACTAACCACAAGACTAGTGGCTGAAAATGTATCTGACGATCCCAGGGTGAACGATGAGGTCTTCTGCTCTTGTAAGGATTTATAGTTTCAGAAACCCAGGGACAGAAGCAAAAGTAGTTTTACCCTGTTTTGTAAGTTCACCAGGAGTTGGAATAGATTAAATGTCAGTGAGTTAGCATAGCTCCAATTACTTGGTTGCTGTCCTTCCTTGCCCAAGAAGATTTTAAACGTTAGACCTACAATGAGAATAATTTACAGATGTCTAAAGGAAGAGAAAACAAAATTGCCCACCATCTAATCACCTACTTACCCTTCAGAACTATAAAGTAGAAAGTACATAAATAAAAAGGATTATAAATAAGTATTCAGGGTATGGTGATGACTGCATAGTGAAGCTATAAGCAGGCATCATTTAGAGACTATTGTCAAGATCTAGAAAGAGGATAGTTCCTTTGCTGAGGACCAGTGCTAGTTTTTCCTGTGCCCCAATCTGATATTTGTCTGTGTTTTACTCATTTTTGCTCAGACTCTGTCTCCAAGATCTGAGATTGAATACTTGGGCCAAATGAGAACTCTCCTTTTCCGTCTTTCAGTGTCCCACACCATTTCTGTGGCCTAATCAAAAAGGGGTATTTTTCCCAAGGTGCTGCCATATTTTCTCTCATCATGACACTTAATTTGAAGGTGGCAGACTTCAAGATGCACTGGCCTGTGACAAATTTGTAAGCCCAGAATTGATCTCTGCTCCACATACAGCAATATGCAAGCGTGGTATCTTGCAGCTTACCATAAATCATGTTTTACTTCTTTGCTCATAGATATTCTGAGAGCTGAATGGCAATGTGGAGACGGTTAGGGGTCAGTTCCTCACTGTCATCCATAGCTGCTGGTAATTTATGGATAAGATAGAACACCTGTGATTTATGATGCCTTTTGTTTGCTTGAGTTGTCCTGAGCTGAGGGCTGCAATGCCTACATCATAATGTTTGAGTGCTTACTATCATGTACTACCAAAAAACATCTCAGTCATAGAAGCATGGCATTTCACCCATGAGTTATAAGCTATATCCAATAAAAAAGCCATTTCCTCTTTTGGCTCAATGCCCTAGGGCCGAGGTGCAAAGATGCTGCAGGGGCATGACTCCCAGTACGGCTGATTGGACAAGCACCTTTTTCACTTCATAGCCGTTAAGAAAACTGGAAGAGTTGTGTGTTTACCATTACAATGATTCTTCAATAAATAGAAAAGTCTGTCTACCCCAAGCCCCTCAAAAACAAAATGCTAAAATACTGGCAGTAAGTATTGTGTGCTCATGTTGTTAAAAAATGCATTTTAAAAAGAGTGATGAAAAATTTGGAAGTAGACAATGGTGGTGACAGTTGCAAAGCATGGTGAATGCAGTTAATATTATGGAATTGTGCGTGTAATAATGTTGAAATAACAATTGTCTTTTGTTACATATGTGCATATATATATTTGTATGTAAATATAAGCAACTGATTAAAGAGGGGTGGGAGGAATAAATATTTTATGAAAAATCTTCAGTGCAAGTTTAGTCATATCACATCATTTTAGTATGCAGAAGAGTGCACACTCCTAAGTGCACAGACCTTATTACCACTAATTAATATTAATTGAGCATATACACGCTCCCCAAATTTCAAGATACACCTTGATCATAAGTTTAACACGTTCTGCACTCTTTAGAAATCATTAACAAGGCAATCTCTCTCTATGACCTAAGAAATGAAACACAAAATATGCTGCATCAATTAGGAGATGATGGATTATATACTAGTAGAGAGATCAATTATTTATGAGTGATGAACATAAAAGGGTCGTGATATGTCACAGCAGAACATGCTAACAGTTCCTACTACCAACCACTAAACTCCTCTTGGTGAACATAGCCATCTTTCTTTTTGAATGCATTGTGCATAACACACATTCATATTTTACCATACTGTGAAATAATGGTTGATTTATAAACTTGCTATTGATACCTACTAATACATAATTCTGATAGAATTATGACCAGTAATGGTAGGAACAATACAAATTTTTTTGTTTTTGCTTTTACTCTTACCATTCTTCAAAACATAACTGAAGACTTTTCAAATGTTGTTGTATTTGCTATTAGATGTAGTGGAGACATTTCTGACTCTTAGAGACCCTATGTACCACGGATGGAAATAGCATCATGTCCTTTGCCGTTTTCACCATTGTTCTTATGTTTGAGCCTATGTTGAAGCCACTGTGTCAGTTCCTTGGCTTGAAGGCCTTATTTTCTGTCCGCTCTTTTACTTTACAAAGTCCGTATCCTTTTCCAGGGACTGATTGATCTCTTCTCTGCAGCTTTCTGGCTATACTTCCACGGCAAACATTTCCTCTTTTGACAGTCAATCATACTTTCAGTATTCTTTGCCAGTCCCATCATTCAAATATCAACTCTTCTTTGGTCTTCCATTTTCCAAATCTAACTTTCATGTACAAATGAAGGTATCAAACATATCAAGGCTCTTGTCACATGTTGGTCCTCAAACGAAAATCCTAGCTTTTCAGCCCTTTAAAGTTTTGTGCAGTAGATTTACTGAATACAATGTGTCCTTTGATCTCCTGACTGCTGCTTCCATCAGCATTGATTGTGGATCTAAGCAAGATGAAATCTTGGGCAACTTCAATCTTTTCTCCCTTTATCATTATGTTACCTATTAGTTGGGTTGTGAAGATTTTGATTTCCTTATGTTGAATTGTGAGACCTACTGAAGGCTGTAATCCATGATCTTCCTTAGCAAGTGTTCAAGACCTCCTCACTTTCAGTAAGCAAATGTATGTCATCTGCATATCATATGTTATTAATAAGCCTTCTTTCAAACATTGTTCTTGATGTAATCCAGACAGTGCAGAGGAAAGACTGGAGAACAATTAATGCTTTGAATAATTGGCTTGGATGAGATGTTTAATGTGCTATGGACTGCCAGAAGAATAGCTAAATTTTTCTTGGAGTAAGTGCACCCACATGGCAAGACTGAGTCTCACATATTTGAATATATTATCAGGAGGGGCCAGTCCTTGGAAAGGTCATCATTCTGGTAAAGTAGCAGGTAAATGACATAGAGAAGATCCTCAATGAGATGGATTGGCACACTGGCTGCAACAAAGGGTGGAAGCATAACAATTATTATGAGGCTAGAACTGAACTGAGAAGTACTTAGTCCTGTCCTACATAGGGTTGCTATGAATAGGAACTACCTCAGTGATACCGAACGACAGTAAGAATAATATTCATTATATCAATGTGCGTCTTATTTGAGGTGACTGAGTTCTCTGAGTAGGAATTTATTTATTTTGAGGGGAGAGAGTTATTTTTAATGTAATACAACTATTGCCTATTGCCTAAATATATGAATCAAGCCTTTATTTCCTATATATCATATGCATCTTTGAAAGGCATAGATGAAAGGGGCTTCAATTTATTGTAATATTGTTCCCTTTAAGCAATTTTGTAGCAATTACAACAATAACATGCTTTATTTCTTCCAGTCCTTGAATCACTTTATAATAGCCTGACATTTTAAATCCCATTATATACTATACTTTTTTGTGTATATAAAAAACGAAATTAGAAGTGTGTATGTGGTACATATTAGTTTACTATAAACTCTAAAGATTTAAAACTGTTCAAATGTAATCAGCATATTATTGTAAATAATCTAATTAAAGTTTTTAGCAAGATGTGGTTGACAGAACCAACACATAGCCACAATGTCAAACTTAGAAATTTTCATTTTTATTTCTGTTTCTGCTCCCATCTTTAGAGCACATTTTACTTGAGACATTTTTGGCCACCAAGCTATGAATTTGTTAAATTTATCAAACTTTGCCTATTGTATATGTGTTTTTCTTTTGCCACGAAGTCATACAATATAGGACATATGAATTGTATAAGAGAAGTCAATCATTCAAAAATAAGTAAGAAGTTAGATTGTACAAATATTGCTGTGGCAGTCTCCTAATCTTGTGTCAATTTGAGAATTGAGAGTGTAGAGTGGAGTCTGGAGATCGTCAGTGAGACCTCTGTATGGGCATGGCCTTCTCCTGAGAATTCTGGAAATTTGGTAATTGCTTCTCAGAGGTGGAAGATACTATCTCACTCAGTCCCTTGGAGATGCTCTACTGACAAGATACAAGACTGACTCCTTGTGAGACAGCCAAGAGGGAGAAGTCACATGGGTTTATCCTGATGGAACCAGACCTCTGAAGCCAGAAAAGCCATGTAGAAACACCTGCTAGTGCTGAGATGCTTAAGAAGCCACACAGAGACCCCTGCCAGTGCTGAGATGCTTACAACGCCACTGGATCCTAAGACATTCTCATCCACTGCCCTGTGATTGTCCTGCATTTGATCTCATTGCATGTGCCTCATGAATCTGAAGATGACTTCATAGACTGGTATCATCCATATGGGCTAATATCAGACCTGTGGGCTTGCACTGGACTAGGCTGGCATGCTTTCTCAATGTTCCATTTCTCTTGTATATGAACTGCTCCCTTATATACATATATGTGCTCATGAATTTGTTTCTTTAGTCTACCCGGACTAACACAATAGCCATATTCTAGGGCTCATGAATTTAATACAATTATAATTAACTTTGTATTATACTAAACATAAATAATTATAGGGAGATTAATAAACCATCAGAAAGTAAATGGCAATACCAGAAGCTAGGATAAATTAACAACAACTACATAGTACCGAATAATCAAATAATCCAGTACTTTTATGTACCGAGAAGATATAAATAATTTGAAAATGCCACACACATATTAAATCTGAAAACAGAAAGAAATTTGACAAAGCCACTTTTGACAGTACTTGGGAAAAAGTAGTGAAATACAGAGGGATGATCCCCCAAGTCATGTAGCAAACTGAGCTAAACAGCACTCCATGCTTGCCTCCTGAGGGCATATTATTGTAGTAGGCCTTGCTGACTAGGGAAACAAGCCTGTGACACTCATCAATGTACAAGAAAGAACTTTATATTAAGAGGCAGCTTTACAACAAGAAGACAATCAAGCCCAGTCCAACTCAAGTCCATAGATCTTATGCTCTTTGGGTCCTCTTCAGAGTCCAGGGCTGCTAACCGTGGGCACAGAAAGGTCAAGCAGAAAGCAGAGAGACCACAGAGCAGTAGATGGAGAGTCTCCTGAATCCAAGGTCGGGGGAAGCATGGAAAGGCCTGAACGACTCTCCGGGTTGGCTGGCCTACCTGAGACTGCTGTTGGAGACAGACATAAGACCAGTGAAGACCCAGGGATAAAGGCAAAGTAGTACAGGGAAACCACTTTCAGAGTCCCTCATTCCTCTACAAAAGGCCACACATCCAGGAAGTGGCATCAAGCTTCCTCTTGACTGGCAAGATTGACTCTGTCTCTATGTGGGAGTGTCTACTGACATAAAATCATCTCACAATTATTATCCTGGACAGAGGTCTCGGTAATCTGTGGTAGGACTATGTCCTCAGTTCTGTTGCCTTTAACTCATGCATAGGTGCTCAGAAGTGAGAAGAGAGAGACAGTCTGACACAGCGGATATGGGAACTCTCTGAAAACAGGACTAAAAACCACTAGTGCCAAGTGAATACTGACAGGATTGGGTAGATGTAGTTAAAGAATAAAAAAAAATTAAAAAAACAACCCTCGACTCAAACTGCTATTGATTTCATTCCATTTCACAGAGGGCTTCTCAGGTTTCGGTAGCCGTCGCTTTACTGAAGCAGACTTTCCATAGTGTCACTGAAGTGAGCTGCTCATCTTTCTTTTACAGAGCAACTAGTGACTTCAAACCACAAAATTTTTCAGGATTTAAGGATGCAAGCATACCTCACAAGAAAATCCCAGAAATTGCCTTCTGGTGTCATTTAAAAAAATACCTTTTGTTTTGAAGAATATAGGCATACTTCATTTTATAGGCTTTATTGTAGTTCATAGACATTACTTGAAGCAGGATACTTCTGGTTGTATGTCCTCCAAGACATGTGACAGCATTGTGGAAAAATTTGAAATATTGTGAGAATTGCCAATAATTGTAATATAGAAACAAAAAATTCTTTTTTTGGTATAATTTTATTTATTTTAAAAATCATTTTATTGCAGGCTTTTACAACTCTTATAACAATCTTTGCAGCGATCATATCAAGCACACTTGTACATATGATGTTGCTATCCTTTTCAAAACATTTTCTTTCCACTTGAGCCCTTGATATCAGCTCCTCTTTTTTCCCTTTTTCCCTTGCCCTCCCACCTTCATGAACATTGATATAGTATGTATTTTGTCATTGTTTTCATATCGTACACTATTTGCTGTAACCCTTCATCCCTGTTTCTGTTATTGATCCTGCTGGGGAGGGTTTTACATTGATCATTGTGATTGGTTCCCCCTTTCTCCCCATCTCCACTCTACCCTAATGGTATTGCTGCTACCATTACTGTTCCTGAGGCGATTATATGTCCAGGATTCTAAATGTTGTGAGCGCTTATCTGTAATAGTGTACATACTCTGGTCTAGCCGTATTGTAAGGTAGAACTGGAGTCTTGATAATGTGGTTGGGGGAGGAAGCATAAGAGAACTAGAAGAATGTTATGTGTTTTGTTGGTGTGCTTCTTTGATGAGGAAATTTGTTGCTTTCCTGATAGATGACCGCTTGTTTAGCTTCACGACTCTAAGGCCCCAGATGCTGTATCTTGTAATAACTGGGCACTATCAGCTTTCTTCATCACATTTGCTTATGCATCCATTTTTTCTTCAGCAATTGTGTCAGGAAGGTGAGCATCACAGAATGTGTTCTTGAACACATTCTAGAACAAAGTGTTCTTGCATTGAGGGAGGACTTAATTAGAAGCCCAATGTCTGTCTGCTACTTTAATACTTAATATGTAAATATATGTATATAGACCTATATTCCTATCATTATATTAATATATCTACATATATACATGCCTATATTTGTATTGAAAGCCAAAAATGGCTTTTTCCTCCTAGTTATTTTCTCTATTTCCTTTTAGTTTCCTTCTGCCCTCTATCATATTTGACCTTCATTTGGTTCTCAGTAATTCTTCTTGGCTACATTGCGCTTGATCAACCCCCCACGAGACATTCTATGCCCTCTTCACCATTGATTTAAATCCCTTGTTGTTCCCGTGTCTCTGAGTTTGTTGCCTTCCCACTCCTTTCCCCCCACCTCTTCTTCTCTTATGTCCCTCCCATCTTCCCCCATAACCGTCTGTCTCATTTTCTCTTTGGGATTGTTTATCCTGCCTACCTTAGATAGATAGACATAAAAACAAACAAACAAAACCTATAAATATTCCCAGTTCTGTTGGCTGACCCTTATGTATGTTGTCTGTTCAGGTTTAATGAGGTGCCAAGTCCTGCACAACCCTTCTCCCCGTACTCCCTTCCTCCAATCAGAAGTCTAATTTCAGGATTCCTTGGAGACTCTTACTTTGCTCTCCTTGCTGGTCTGTTATGCTCCCTTCGGTGTTTCACCCCAGTGTGTGTGTGTGTGTGTGTGTGTGTGTGTGTGTGTGTGTTGAGGAAGTGGTGGTCAGAAGGGGCACAATTTCTGCATTGTTTTCAGTGCTGTCCCCTGTAGTGCTGTGAGTCAGTGAGGGGACATTGTGTCCTGTGATGGGGCCAGGTCTATGATCCTCTGTGCATTAACTGCTCAGAGCAAGAATGTCACCCTGGTGGCTTGGTGGGCCAGGATGTGGTTCTCTCTCTCTTTCCTTCTTAATTTGCTTCCAGTGGTCTAGAATGACCCACATCTCCCCAGGCTATATCTTCAGTGTTGTGCCCTGTAGTGCATTTTTCTAGGGAGGGGTTAGCATAACTTGGATTGAGGCCAGTCCCACAGTCTTCTCTGTTAGTTCATTGCTCATGGAGATATGTTGCCCCCAAGGCTTGGCACAGGGATTAGGTCTGGTCCCTCTCTCCATTTCCCATGGAGACATAAACAGTACCCTTCCCATGGGTGGGTTATTGCCCTATTCCTCTACTACCATCTTTTAATTTTTTTTAATTTTTAGAAACACAAAATTCTATCATGATATGTCCACCTTCATTTCTATCTCCGACATCATATTTTCCAACAGCTATGTGGCGGTCACCTAATCTGGTGTCAATTTGAGGATTAAGAATGCAGGGTGTTTGTCAGCTTACGCTGATGAAGATCAAGTCTTGCAGCTTTCAGTATGGATTGCAACTCAATGTAAAGGGAAAAAAATTCTTCTTAAATGGACCAATAGGTAACCCAATGATAAATAGCTAGAAGATTGATGTTATTGATGATTTTATCTTGCTTGAATCCACAATCAATGTCGATGAAAGCAGCAGTCAAAAGATTAGATATTTTAGGTAAATCTGCTGCCAAAGACCTCTCTAAATGTTGAAAAGCCAAGATATTACTTTGAAGACTAAGTATGCCTGATCCGAGCCATGGTGTTTTCAATTGCCTCATATGCATATGAAAGTTGTCCACTGAACAAGGGAGAAGAATCAGTGTACTTCAATTATGTTGCTGGTGAAGACTATTGCAAGTACCCCAGAATGCCAAGAGAACAAACGCATCTGATTTGGAAGAAGTAGAGTCAGAACACTCCCTAGAGGAATGGAGAGTGAAACTTCATCTCACAGACGTTGGACATATAGCTAGTCGAGACCAGGCTCTGCGGAAGGAGGTGATGATTGGTAGTATAGAGGGCAGAAAAAAGAGGAAGGCTCTTGATGAGATGAATTGACCCAGTGCCTGCAAAATGGACTTGAATATGAGAACAATTGTGAGGATTGAGCAGGGATGGGTTAATGTTTTACTCTATTGTGGATAAAGTCTCTATAAACCACAATCGATTTAATAACCCTTGAGAACAACCACACATTGGCACAGTGGGTTATGTAGTGGGCTGCTGACTACAAGGAAGCTTTTGCCTTCTCAGAGGACAACCTACAGAACTCTTCTGCCCTATCCTCATATGGTTGTGGGAGCCATAATCGGCACTGAATTTTTGAATTCACATTTAATTTTAAGAGGACCTAATGCTATATTTAAATACAACTTCTAACAAAACTTATTGATAAGTAATGAGAACGACTCAATAAAACTATAGACCATATGACATGTTAAACACCATAGTACACAGTACTCTAATGCATATTTTTAATTCTCTCTGGAAAACTGAGGTTAGACAAAGGACTCCCATATTAAATTGAATTGCCGTTAGTTTCAGGCTCTTTTTGATGTGTTATGTGCTAGAGAGGTATACTTAAAAGTTAACATTGAAACTAAAAGCAGATAACTCTATGTTCAGTTGTAGTGACAGTTTGTTAGCGGTCTGACTGAAATTTGATTTGACAAAAGTTGTTGTGACTGCCCCAAAGCATGCATTTAAGTATAAGGCGCGGCTTTCCAAATATTTCTGATGAATTGAGGTAGCGCTGGCAGAACATCGGGAAGGCTGCTATCAAGGAAGATGACGCAAGCACGGAACAACTGTTCGTGTGCATCTCTGGCTGTAACCTGGGATACAAAATCAAAGTGACTCCTAAAGTTACACTTTTCAAAGGAACTGGTAGACATCGAGTGGATCTAGAATAGAACCACAGTGATTGACAGAACCACTTAAATTAAAATAGAAACTGATTGGATGGCTGTTTAAAGCGTTCAGAAGAATATCTCAGAAGCAAGAAGTTAAATGCTTGAATCAGTCATCCTTTATTATAAGTGAAATCTCTGTTCCTGCTACATTTCATCAACATAATTATTATGGGAATTGGTTAGATGTCAATGCAAAAGGACAGTTTCTCCTTTAAATAGGACTAATTTCAGCAACATTGTTTTAGACAAAAAACTGTGTAGGAATCAAAATATAGATCTGCACATTCTAAATCTGTACCCGCATCTCTTCTAATTTTTTACTTGCTTTTATCAGTTCAAGCTACATCAAAAATGATCCATTCATATTATCATAAATATGTTTTCATTTTTCCTGAGACATTTATAAAAAGTTGTGACAGATTTTTCATCGTATTTGTGACTACATTCCTGTGGATGATATCCTTTAGCCTTTAGAATTTATGCATTTCAACTGGGTACTTAAAGTAAATAAGTAAATAGAAACAGTACCGAACTTAGTCTTGCATTAGAAATGAGTGTACTGAGAAATGTGCAGGTTGATCCATTGTTATTTTATCTTCACATTCAGTTTTCCCTATTTCTGAATAATTCATTAAACTTTTATAAATTACTTGACTCTTCAATACTTAAAACACAAACTAGACATTCACACACATATATTTTAAATCTAATGAATAATTAAAAAATTGAAAAGCAAAAAGAATATATTGAGTATGTTCTATAACAAGAAGTCTAATGAATACAGTAAAATATGCCCCCCAGTCTAAAAGCTATTCCATTGATTGCTGATCCTCAAGCAGTGCTTGGCAATCTAACTAATATGCACAAAGTTTAGCAGTCAGCCATGTTTCTCTTTTCACCCTATCACCTATTTTGTCATTTCCATTTCAGAATTCGAAGTCCTTTTTGCTGCCATTGCAAGCTGGTAGCTTGTAAAAGGCTTCAGAGAGGTTAAAATCATAAATACTCAGCCGTCTCCTTACAAAATCACAGCAACAGCTCTCTCTCCAGAATGTCTGAGCTGCCACTCTAGGGAAGATAACTGTGGCTTTAGAGAGAAATCTAAAAAACGGGTCTAGTCATGCTGGTTAAGTTCAAGGTATGCTTAAAAGAGGGAAACAATCACAAGGACCAACTTATAACCCCCTCCCAGGGGGGTGGACAACAGAATAGTGTGTGAAGGCAGACAGAAGATGATATAATATATGAAAAATAATGATCTTTAATTTATCGAGGGTTCATGAGGAAGGGTGGGTAGGGGGTGGGGGGGAATGAGAAGCTTATATCAAAGACTCAGGTAGAAAGAAAATGATTTGAAAATGATGATGGCAGCATATGCACAAATGTGCTGGACACAATGGATGAATGCATGGAGTGTGATAAGAGATATAAAAGCCCCCAGTAAAAGTATTTAATACTTAAAAAAAAGGAAATTGTAGCCACATCCCCCCCGCTCCCAAAAGACAGAATGATTTGCTATGAAGGAAAAGGTTTTCTAATGATCATGGTACAAAAATGAAGTCTTTTCTCATACAATACACAACATTCATACATAGATAATGGATATATGCCTATAACAGATAGAATATAAGAGCATATTTGGGAAACTAATATATGTGGGGGTTTCATCATTTGAAAAAGAGAAGAGTATGCACATTACTTGCACAAAATTTCAGTAATAGAAAGAAATAAAGGTGATAGTCAAGCCAATGATCATTCTTTAAAATCATTTTATTGGGGTCTCATACAACCCTTATCACAATCCATCCATCCATCCGTTGTGTCAAGCACATTTGTACATCTGTGGCCATCATTCTCAAAACATTTGCTTTCTACTTGAGCCCTTGGTATCAGCTCATCATTTCCCCCAACCCCCCGCCTCCAACTTCAATGATCATTTTTTTTGTCTTTTCTTACAAGGAGACTTTCTTAAAAATGCAGAGCAAAAATTTCATATTCATTTAAATATATTTATGTAAATCACTTGTTGTTCTCAGTAGGTGTGTCCAGCTCAGTTCGGATTCATATCAGTCCAGTCATATCAGAATAGAACGTAGCGCTGCCCTGATTAGTGCCAGCTTCATGTTCATTGCTGTGTATGAGTCCATTCTTATAGCCACTATGTCAATCATTTCCTTGACACTCTTCTTTTTTCTGACCCTCCCACCTTGCCAAGCATAATATCCTTTCCCAAGAGCTCATTTTCCTGATATAAAGTCCAAAAATACTTTAGAGTACGAGAATGAACAAATTTGTAAATCCATTTGCTCACATGATCTATGAGCTGGTAGGTCAGCTGAGGAAATTATTTCTAGTATTATTTCTCAACTCTTTAATTTTTTTCCGGTGCCTCTTTCTGTTCACTAGCTCCTCCCGTGGATTTGTTGTTGTTAGGTGTCATTGAAACAATCCTTGCCCACAGTGACCCTACAGCTCCAAACAATGTCCTAGCTGGTGCCGTCCTCACAACTGTTCTATCTTTGAACGCACTGTTGCAACCATCGCAATAATTCATCTCCTTGAGGGTATTCTGAAATTCTGATGCTGCTCTACTTTGCCAAGCCTAGTGTCCTTCTCCAGAGAATGTCCCGCCAGACAATATGTCCAATGTATAGAAGATGAAGTCTTGTCACCTCTAAGGATCATTATGGTTGTACTTCTTCAAAAACATAACTGTTTGTTCATGTAGCTGTCCATGGTACTTACGACATTCTTCAGCACCACTTTTCAAATGTACAAATTCTTCAATTTCCTTATTCAGTGTTCAATTTTCATATACATACAAGGCAATGGAAAACACCATGACTTGGGCCTAGTACCTAATCATCAAAGTGACATCCTTGTTTTTCAATACTTTAAATAAGCCTCATGGAACAGATTTACCAAAGGCAAGCTTAGTTAGTTTGGCTTCCGCACACACATTTAGCTTTTAATAATAATAATTATAATAATAATATAGTAACATAACAATAGTCAATATTCATTGAGAGTCCATTAAGCTAACTTCATGCTTTTTCTTCCTTATTTTTCTCCATTTATTCTTCATGATTGACCAAATCAGATACTATGTCTTACATATGAAAAAAGCCTGAGATGCAGAATATTTATTTAAGTGGGTGAAGCATACTCTAGGCAAGGAATGGTGAAGTTAGGATTCAAGTTCCGGCTTTAACTTTAGAGTCACTGTCCCTAATCATTACAAGTAAATACATATCTCCAAATCCCACTCCATGGAGTTGATTTTGATTCACAGTACTCCTATAAGACAGACAGGGACAGTTTTACTGGGTGTCCAAGACCATAAATCTTTATGGAAGTGACAAATTTCATCTGCCTGCATAGTTGGTCACTGGCAGCCAAACCCTTAATCCACTGTGCCACTTGGTCTTCATCTGTAGCTATATAGTAAGTAACTTACAATTGCTCATGTTCTTTGCTCATTCATGTGATCCACATACAATTAGTGAACATAAACTATATAGCATATATTGCTTACCAGCATGCAAAACTGCCTCCCAAAACATTGCCCTCATATATTAGATATTTTTTCTCTTCGTAAAATCATTTTATGGGGGACAATCCATCCATCCATCTGTTCATTGTGTCAAGCACATTTGTACATTTGTTGCCATTATCATTCTCAAAACACTTGCTTCCCATTTGAGTCTTTGGTATCAGCTTCTCCTCCCCCTCCCACCTGATCCTCCTCCATCATGAACCCTTGGTAATTTATAAATTATTATTATGTCATGTCTTACACTGTCCAACATCTCCCTTCACTCATTTTTCTTTTGTCCATCCCCCAGGAAGGAGGTTATATGAGGATCCTTGTAATTGGTTCTCCCTTTCTACCCCATCTGCCCCTTACCCTCCTGGTATTGCTACTCTTATTGGGCCTGAGGACTTTATATGTCCTTGATTCCCTGTGTGTCTAGCTCTGATCTGTATCAGTGTACATGTTCTGGTGTAGCCAGATTTGTAAGGTAGAACTGGGATCATGGTAGTGGGGGCAAGGAAGCATTGAAGAACTAGAGGAAAGTTGTATGTTTTATTGTTGCTATACTGCACCCTGACTGACTCTTCTTAGTAGAGATTTTTTAAAAGAAAATACAGAAACAAAAAAGACTAGAAACAAATTCATGACACACATATGGATATAAGAGTAAGGTTTATATACAAGATGAATGGGACATTGAGAAAGCATCCCAACCCACTCCAGTTAAAAGTCATAAGTCCGATATCAGTCCATATGCCCGATACTAGTCTATAAAGTCTCCTTCCGACTCACGAAGTCACAAATCAGTGAGTGTATAGTCCAGGCGCTGACAGGAATCTCCCCCGGCTCCTTGCTTCCAGGGCTTAGGATCCATCAATAGTATCCAGTGGTGATAGAAGCAACTCAGCTCTGGCAGGGGTCTCCATGTGGTTTCTCCAGCTTCAGAGTTCTGGTTCCATCAGGGTAAGGCCATATAGCTTCTCCTCTGGCTCCTTCAGCTTCTTGGACGGTGCCATCTTGTCTTGTTCATAGTTTGTCATCTCGGAGACTGACTCCCAGTATCTGGGGAGATGGCCTCTCAAAATTCTCAGGGGAAAGCCATGCCCACACAGAGGCCTCATTGGCCACTTAATGGCTATCTTCAGATTAACAGGCTAGTTAACAGATTAATTCCACCCCTACATCTCAATCATGAAATTGACATAAGCATATGACCACCACAATGAGTAAGTAATAAGAAATCGTGTCATAAATGCTACTGATAATTATAAAACATAGAACAGGAGGAGGTCTCAGGTGTGTCAGCGAAGGCAAAGGATGGCTATTTTGCTATCATCATTTTCAAAATATGTGCTTTCTACTTAAATCCTTGGTATGAGAGCAGCAAATGTACAAATGTGCTTGGCATACTATGGATGTATAAATGGATTTTGATAAGAGTTGTGTGCACCCCCAATAAAATGATTAAAAAAATAAAGCTGAGGAGGTCTCCTGGCCTCCTCATAAACAGGATAAAAAAGGATGGCTATTTTAAATAGGATAGTCTAAGAGAAGAGATTGAGCAAAGGCACATGGAATATTGATATTTTCCATGTAGTTAAAATAAGGCAGTCCCTTCTATCTTATCAACTTGTTTGCCTCTAGATGCTTGTGGGCATGAGGCAGGTGGAAAAGGGACAGATTATCAATCTATCTAGTTAGAATGACAGGATGGCAGGATGCAAACATGGCTCCTACTTACAAAAGCAGGACACTTTTGCTTGGAAATCTCAGTCTGAAGACACCAGACATGTTTCTCCCTGTGCCTGACTATGAATATTTACTCCCATATTCTTCCTATGAGATTTCCTGTTCCCCTAAGTACACAGCCAGTGTCTTACTAGTGTTTATATAACCATGCAACTTTTTATAGCCTTTTGGTAATACTTTTTTGGATAAGTAATTAGTAAATTTACACAATGCACAAAATTTTCAAAAAGCAATTCTATTAGTTATTAGCATAACAAGTTTATTAAAAGAAATGCTTTGGGTGTGGAAAGTATAACATAAACAACCATTTCAATCAATCAATCATTTTTCAATGTTTTTCTTTTTTCTTGAAATGTCTTCAAATGAAAAATGAGAGATGGAAAAGTGCAGAGGCTGAGTCGTGGAGACAAGTTTCTTCTGGCCTCTTTTATTTTCTCATTTTGCCTCTCTTCTGGCCTCTTTATGGAAACTCTACTTTTCTGGCTTGACAAAGATAAGTAATTACACATAAAGTTACTACCTCCTAAGATTAAAAACTTTAAAAATCCATCCATAAATTTATATACAGTTTGAAATTAATGGAGATGCACATATTGTTTTAACATGGTACAATGGGCCTTTACAAAAAACAATCCACTTGAAGGAAATAAAATACAGATAGCTGGAACCCATGGTTGCTACACAAAAGGGAGCTGCTAAGAAATAAACCCATGACATTCAAATCAGTTCCAACTTACAAGAAAAATATAAGGTAGAGGAAAAGGGTCCGATGTTTCTTTCTGAGATTGCAAATCTTTTTAAAAATCATTTTATTGGTGGCTCTTACAACTCTTAAGAAATTTCTTCCACACATCCATTATATGCAAAACACCTTTGTACCTTTAATGCCATCATCATTCTCAAAATATTTTCTATTCACCTAAGTCCCTGGTATTGACTCCTCCTTTTTCCACCCCCTTCTTACTCCTCCCTCCCCCATGGACCCTTGATAGTTTATAAACTCTTATAATTTTGTCTTGTTGAACTCTGTCCGATGTCTCCTTTTCCCATTGTCCGTACCCCAGTGTGGAAGTTATATGTAGATCCTTATAGTCAGTTCCCCCTTTCTACTCTACCCTCCCTCCATCCACCTGGTGTTGCCACTCTCCCCACTGGTCCTAAAGGGATCCTATGTCCTGCATACCCCGCGTTTCCCGTTCCTATCAGTACCAGCATACATCCTCCGGTTCAACCGGATTTGTAAGGTAGAATTCAGAACATGATAGTGAAAGGGAGGAAGCATTTTAGAACTAGAGGAAAGATGCACATTTCACCATAGCTACACTGTGTCCTGACTGGCTCGTCTCCCACCCCCCCACGACCTTTTGGTAAGAGTATGTCACTTCCCCTGCAGATGGATCTTGGATCCCCAATCTACACTTCCGCTCATTTACAATGATATAATTTTTAGCTCTTTGATGCCTAATACCTGATCTCTTTGATACCTCATGGTCCCACAGGCTATTGTGCTTGTCATATGTGGACTTTGTTGCTTCTGAGCTAGGTGGTTGCTTGTTTACCTTTAAGCCTTTAAGACCCCTGACACTATATCTTTTGATAGCTGGGCACCATCAGCTTTCTTCACCACAATGGCTTATGCACACCTTTGTTTTCAGTGATCCTATCAGGAAGGTAGGCATGCACTGATATGATTTTTGTTCTTGATACATTGACACCTTGTGGTCACACAGGTTGATGGGCTTCTTCCATGTGGACTTTGCTGGTTCTGAGCTATATGGCCACTTGTCTATTTTTAACTATTTAAGAGCCCAGATGCTATATCTTTGATAGCCAAGTAGTATCAGCTTTCTTCCCCACATTTGCTTGGAGAAACATTCTTCTTCATTGACTGTGTTGGGAAGATGAGCATCAAGGAATGCCAATTTAATAGAACAAAGTGTTCTTGCATGGAGGAAGCACTTGAGTGGAGGTCCAATGTCCCTCTGGTGCCTTAATACTAACCCTTTAAGTATATGCACATAGGAGTTTGCAAATCTTGATAGATGCACATCTTTTTTCCCATGGAGCAGTTGATGGATTCAAAGGACCAATCTATTAGCAGAAAGTGCTTACACTGCAACTCTAAGAGCAAAACAGAGCAAGGCAAAATTCACTGCCATCCAGTGGGTTCTGACTCACAGACATACTTTAAAGGTTTCTGAGACTACAATACTTTATAGGAGTAGAAAATCTTGCCTTTCTCCCAAAGAGTGGCTAGTGGTTCCTAACTGCTAACCTTACAGCTACTAGTCTAACTCGTATAACCTCTGTAACACCCGGGTTCAATCCAGCTCCAAAAGAGGTCAGAGTACTTTTAGATGGGCTTGACAAATTCTTTTCTCCACTTTTCAAAAAAGGAACTCATGTGAATTCTGTCAAAGTTCTAGTTATTCTGTGCTCCTCAGCTTTAGCTCACTTACTGCATGGTTTTCTCAGTGCTTATCTTCTAGGGCAGGTTGTTGTGAGAGGTCCTTCTATACAAGAGAGTCTATGCAAGAGACCTTGAACTAATGGGAAATGTGTCACTTCCCAAAGGGCCAATCAGCTCAACTTAGTTACATGGGGCGAGTCAATTAAAAGACAACAATGGTAATTACAGACACGAATTGATTCACCCCCCCAAGGTGCTCAAAAGGCACCGAGGAATTCTAAACAATTATCTGATTAGTCATAAGGAAAAAAAAAAAAACCTCAGCAGACTTCCACACCAGGCTTTGAATAAAGCTATTAAATTCTCATCATGGGTGATGTTTTAGACATTCACCTTACTTTATATTAAGGATATATTTTTTTTCTCTCAAAACAAGCATGTACTTTAATAATTAGTGCTAATGTTTGGTTATAATGGTAATCGAAAAATGCATATTTATTCTACTTATACTTATATCATGGGTGAGAGACCGGCCTTTTTATTCCAATAAAAAGTTACAGTCTCAGAAACTCACAGGGAGAGTTCGACCCTGTTTTATAGGATCCCTATGAACTGGAATCGACTTGATGGCAGGAAGGATGATGATTGTAGTAACATATGTGTCTCCTCATAGCAACTCCATGAGGCAGACTGTTGCTGTCAGGGGCTATTCAGTCACTTCCAACTCATAGTGCCCCTATGGTAACAGAACACACACTGCACAGTCCTAGCCTTCCTCACCAGTGCTCTTATGTTTGAAGAAGAGAATTGTTTAATATTTGAGTCCATTGTTATAGCCATTGTGTCAATCCATCTTCTTGAAGTTCTTCCTCTTTTTCCCTGCCCTCTACTTTACCAAGCTTGCCATTCTTCCCTAGAACTGCTGTCTCCTGACAATAGGGCCCTTTGGATTTCCAAGGCTTTAAATCAGGGGTGCTCACACCTTTTCAGCATGCAAGCTACTTATAAAATGATCAAGTCAAAATAATAATCTAGCAACTACAAAAATCAAAACATATATTTTACTTATTTATTACATTGATTCATAAATGCATTGAGAATTCTTTATATGTACAATGTATGTTTATGTACCTTACATAACTACATGAGTCCATATTGCACAACAAATTAACTATGTACATTTTTGTCATTATCTGAATTGACTCTGGTGACTTGTGCTGAATGGAATGAGCCAGGGAGGCATCGTCCAGACAGTAGCTGCTGACAGCCAGCCTCAAGCACACTTCCAAATGACCATCATGTTGGATCATGGTGGAACGGTACTTGGACTTAATGATCTTTATGTGGGAAAAGGGTGACACATCAATAAGTAGAGTCCAATAATGCAGTCAAGGGGATAGCATATTTTCTCATGTTTGGGTACTTTCCCTGTGTAAGTAAGTTCCAGAACTGTTCATATGCTCTGGACTTCAGCTGAATGTCGACTTGTAGTGTCAAAATTTCCCATTCCTTATGAAAGTGATACGTTCTTGTCTCCTTACTTGGTCCAGTTCCCCACTCACTTGAATACCCTTTCTTATGTTTAAGAGAAAAACAACAAGGTCAAGAAATTGTTGATAACTTGTCAGTTTTGCTACACTTAGCACAGTTGTTTGTGCATGCATTTGACAGCCAGAAAGTATCTGATTGGCTGTGCTGTATATCAATTAAGAGACAGGATTGATGGTAGGCTTATGTCTACTTTTTTTAATGCCATGCAATCTACCCACACTACATTTGCGATCAACTAGTAGATCATGATCGACCTATTGGGCACCCTGCTTTAAATCTTTATGGGAACAGGTGGGAGCGAGGGTGAAAAAGAAAGAGCAAAGAGAAATGGAGAGAAAGAGAGATCAGGAGTCCTGGTGGTGCTATTAGGTACATTCTGGACAGCTGACTACAAGTCAGTGGTTCAAGCCTAGTACCCAATTCTTGCTAGAGGATAAAGCTGTGTTCCCATGAAGATCTTTTAGCTTTGTAAATTCCATGTAGGGCTGCTATGAGTTAGAATCAACTTAATGGCAGTAGGGTTTGGGCTCATTGGTATATCAAATAGCCCTGGTGGCACAGTGGTTGAGTGTTGAACTGGTAACTGCAAAGGTGGTTGTTAAAACCTATAAGCTACTCTGCAGGAGAAAGACAAACTTTAAGCTCTCACAGATAGTCTCAGGAACCTAAAAGAGCAGTTCCAATTTGAGATAAAGGGTTGATACGAGGGAGAATTGACTCCATAAGCAGTGAGTTTAGTTCTGGTTTAATGGGCTATTTCAAGTAATCTGAAGTTGGGGAGCACAAAATCTTATATTTGGTATCTCATACATAAATGACATTCTTATGAGTCATTTCTTGTGAATCATGCAACTTAAATGCAGTGGTTAACATGATAACATAGCAATCTTGAAAGTCTTAATACAGGTCCCCCTAAATTGATTTTCCTTAATGGAGCCCTGGTGGTAGAGTGGATTACCCACTGAGTTGCTAATGGCAAGGTCAGCCTTTACAAACCAGCAGGGATGCCATCGGAGAAAGATGATTCTGCTTAGATAAAAATTTACCACCTCAGAAACCCACAGGGCAGCTCTATGCTGTCCTACAGAGTCAATAGTGTTGGTTTGGTTTTGGGGATCTGCTTTAAGATTCTGTGTCTAGTGACTAAAATTAGGAAAAAAAACTGGGACAAGAATTAAAGGTGGATTCAATTCCAGCAGTGGGGCTTGGCCTCCTACTCCCACCGCCAGAGAGCAGTGATGCCCCAAACAAACAAACAAACAAACAAACAAACAAAAAGAATTAAAGGTGGAAAAGCAAAAGTTTAACCGTGAGTGGTTCTCAAGTTAAAAAAAATAATCTACTGTATATGAAATCATCTCACTCAGCCAGATGTAGCTGCACTCTGATTTTCTTCTGCACTGGGAGTGCCCTCTTTAGACGCATGTGAGGGGGTAACCCCCCAAAACATGGGATCCCCCCAAAGCTATGTATTTAAATTTTTTTACACAACATCCTTATCACCTTTAATACATTGTACATCACACTTAATACATTTGTTAAATTTGGAAATTCTTGGAAATGTTTTCGAATTTATCTGTTTGGGTGGCTGACAGCACCTCTCTATTTTTTCACCTCTTCTATTTCACCAATCACTTTTCTTTCACATTCCTCTTCATCTGTGGACACATGGAATGAGGGCAAGTGAGGAAGGTACACGGGACGCCAGAAACTAATGCGCTGAGATGGCTGAGTGAGCAGGTGCACTGTTGTGGTGGCAAAACCATTTCCCTGTCTGCCACAAATCAGGCCTTTTTTGTCACACGTTTTTATGCTATCTTTTCAGAACCTCTAAATAGAAAGCTTGATCACCATTCTCTCTGGTGGAACCTATTCCAACAGCACTCTGAGGATGTACCCCCTTCCCCCTACCCCTGATGGAAAATAAAAACGTCTACTGGGAGGAGCTTTTATAATATACATTTCCCCACTAGGCAATTCACTCTGAGTAAGTGGGATGGTTCTCTCTGGTCACAATGAATTTTTTTCTGTAAAAGCAGTTTCAATCAAACTTGTGTGTGTGAGAGAGAGAGAGAGAGAGAGAGAGAGATGGCTTATTTAAGAGAACAGCATGTAGCTGTGAAATTTTGCTTTCTGCTCTTGAAAAATGCTGCAGAAACTGCTGTAATGCTGAATATAGCTTACAAAGATGGCACTATGAAAAAACCCAAGTATATGAGTGGTTATTCTAAAAAATGGTGAAATGTTTATTGAGGACAAACCTCATTACAAACCCAACAGATGAAAATGTTAACAAAAAAGACTGACGACAGACTATTGAAGAGACGGGTGAAGTTATCTGGACTATCTTGGAATTCTAGTCAGCTAATTTTAATGAAAGGTTTGGGAACAAGAAGTGTCACTGCGAAATTTGTGTCTTGGGTTATGATTGACAGGAAAAAAGTGCATCAAGTGGAAGCATGTCATACTTGGAAAGAACAGCTCTAAAATGAACCAGTTCTTTTTTTATTTTTTCCAAGATAACTACTGGTGCGAACCAGTGATGTGTTGGCGGTGCTATTCTTATGCCCCAGAAGGCAAACAGAAGCAAACTAATGGAAGATGCCATCAACACCTTGAACAAAAGCTCATCAAGTAAAATCAAAGAACAAAATGATACTCATTTTTTTTTAATGTGAGGGGAAGTTCATTCCATCCAGTTAGATTGTTACTCAATCTTTCTCTTTAGAGGCTATGAAAAAAAATGCATAACTGTACAGCAAAAAATACCTGATTTGTGGCAGACATGGTGCTAGTTTCTCCACCATGAGAATGCACCTGCTTATGTAATCATCCCACTGTGCCAGTTTTTTGCAGAAATCTATCTGATTCTCTTGCCCCCATGCACTTTACTCACTTGCCCTCACTCTGTGATATTTCTTTTTGTTTCCACTAATGAAGAGGGAGATGATAAGACAGTGATTGACAACATAGAAGAGGTTACAATAAAATGAGGGAGGTGCTGTCAGCCATCAAAACAGATGAGTCTGAACAAATGTTGTCAAGCATGGAATCTCCGATTTGACAAATGAACTGGGTGTAATGGTGAGTACTTTAAAGGTGATAAGGTTATTCTGTAAAAAATTAAATGCATAGTTTTGGAGAAAATAAATAGACAAATTATGTGTTTTGGGGGGTACCCCCTCTCATGAATCAACAATATCTTCTGTTTAGGAAGTTGACTAATATCCAGAATGAGATTCGTCATCATTGCGATTGTGCCTTTTTTGTGACAAGAAAACCACTAGTACACTTGAGTTTTTCCCATTGGCTCTCCTTGTAGCTATGTTCAACATCACAACAGTTTCTGCAGCATTTTTCCTGAGCAGAGAACAAAGTATCACAGCCTCACACTGTTTTCTTAAATCAGCCATCACAAAAAAGAAGTTTTTAGCAAAACTGCTTTTATAAAAAAAAAAAATTCACTGTGGCTCACGAGGAGCTTTCAAGGCTATGCCACAGAGTGCACTAACTCAGAGCGAATTAGATGCTTACTTCTCTGGAAAAACACACACTAAGAACGCTACACTTTGCTCAGCACAATTCTGGTTTGTTTGTTTGTTTGTTTGTTTTAGTGGGGGGGGGCTTTGTATATAGAAGTGATGTTTTCGCCCACCAGTCACTTCATTATTTTCTCTGCTACATTTATCTTAGTTCAGACCAACATTTATTGCATGGTTTTCTGGACTGCAGATTCACTTACTTTAAGCTAAACTGTACAAATGGACAAGTGTAGCTTCCTGGAGGAAAGCTATAATCACATTCATCATATTTTGCTCAAAAATCCTGAGAGAGAGAGAGAGAAAGAGAGAGAGAGAGAGAGAGAGAAAGAGAGAGAGAGAGAGAGAGAGAGAGAGAGAGAGAGAGAGAGAGAGAGAGAGATTAGGAACTCTGGTTACATTGTTGGGTGAATGTTGAACTCTAACTGTAAGATTAGCACTTGAAACCCACCATCTACTCTTTGGGAGAAGGATGGAGCTATCTGCTCCTACAAAGACTTACAGTGTCACACAAAAAATTGTAAAACAAAATAGACATTGATGTATAACAAAAATATAATTGCTGGAGTAGTAGGGAAAGACTTACCAACTAGCAATTGAGATTAGGTGATGTGACAGTAACTATTTTAGGAGTTGGTAAAGAATGTTCTATTCATCTCATATTCTAGAATAAACATTAAATAGTACTCATAGAGAATGTTTTATTAACAGTAATTTATCTTATTTTGTACAGTAGGTTCAAACAAGATGTACACATGTGTTTCTTCCAAGATCTTTAAAAGATCTAAGGGAATAGTGAAAATGAAACCTTAGACACTTTATATATAGAGTAAACGACAGCTACAAAATAAAAAAGGGTGTATGGACTAAAGAGTGATAATACTTGTTTGTTTGTTTCTTCCTAGACAGAAAGATGTTTACTTGTGTTTTATTGAGTATTTGGATCATAACAAATTATGGGTAGCTTTGAGAAGGATGAGAATTCCAGAACACTTCATTATGCTCTTGATGAACTTGTACATGTATTAAGAGGCAGTTATACCATCAGAACAAGGAAGTACTACAGGGTTTAAAATCAGAGAAAGTGGTGACATAGGTTTGTATCCTCTCACCATACTTATTAGATCTGTGTGCTGAACAAATAATCAGAATAACTGTCTTAGATGAAAAAGAACATGACATCAGAACTGGAGGAAGCCTTACTCACAACCTGTGGAATGCAGATGACACAACCTTCCTTGCTGGACGTGAGGAGGACTTGAGGCATTTGCTGATGGAAGTCAAGGATTGCAACTCAATGTAAAGAAGACTAAAGACCTTGCAAGTGGATCAATAGATAACTTTATGATAAATTGAGAGAAGGTTGAAGTTGTCAAAGATTTTGTCTTGCTTGAATCCATCATCCACAATCAATGCTCATGGAAACAGCAGTCAAGAGGTCAAAACATCTTCAGAGTCTTGAAGATCACCAAGTTACTCTGAGGTCTAAGGTGCTTCTGACCAAGTCAGTGTATCTTTAATTGCCCCATAGGTGTGTGATAATTAGACATTGAATAAAGAGGACAATCAAAATCAGTGCATTTTAATTATTGTACTGGAGAAGAATATTGATCGTACCATGTACTGCTAAAAGAACAAAGGACCTGTCTTTGAAGAACAACCAGAATACTCCTTAGAGACAAGGATGGCAATACTTTGCCTTCCCTACTTTGGCATGCTTTCAGGGGAGAGCAGTCTCTGGAGAAGGACATTATGTTTGGTGAAGATAGGGGCAGCAAAAAAGAGGGACACCCTCAAGAATATGGAATGACATGGTGGGTGCAATAATGGATTAAGCATAAAAACAACTGTGAAGATGACACAGGAGTGTGCAGTGTTTAGTTCTGTTGTATATAAGGGCACTCTTTTTCGGACCCAACTTGATTTTAACTAACAATTAACAGAATACTCTTGGGATCTGGAATAGTGGTAAGGAGGTGTTCAGAATCCTAGTCAGCTCTTCATAAGAATCATTATTAAGATGAGGTTTTGATTAGCCATACAAGGCAAGATATGCTTATGAGGAAATACATGCAAAAATTATTAATGAGTGTCTCAAAGAGTAGATCAACATACAAGAAAAGTTTAAAACTTAAGGAAGGGTGTATAGGACATTGGATAAATATGCAAGGAATGTTGTGTGTGAAGTTCAAAGCCATACGAAGTGCATCTGTGAATTTGTAGATGTGAGTGAATGAATGTGTGTGTATGTATTTGTACAGGTGGTTATTATAATGAGACTGCTTTCTGCATCTTATTTCTTGTCTCTATTATATTACTTGCTGTTGTTTCTTTGTCTCTGAATGAGGGGGAATGCAGAGTGGAGACCCAAAGCCCATCTGTGGACAATTGGACATTCCCTGAGAGAAGAGTCACAAGGAAGAAACAAACCAGTCAATGTGCAGTATAGCACTTATGAAACATACAATTTTCCTCTAGTTCTTTAATGCTTTTCCCTCCCCCTCACTATCATGATCCCAATTCTATCTTATAAATCTGGCTAGACCAGAACATGTGTACTGGTACAGATAAGAGATCAAAACACAGGGAATGCAGGACAGATAAATCTCTTAGTGCCAATAATGAGAGTAGCAATACCATGAGGGTGAGGGAAAGGTGGGGGAGAAAAGGGGAACCGATTACAGTGATCTACATAAAATCCCTTCCCAGGGTAATGGGCAATAGGAAATTGGGTGAAGGGAAACATCAGTGAATGTAAGACATGAAAAAAAAATATAAATTACCAAGTGTTCATGAGGGAAGGAGGGTGGGTAAGAGAGGGAAAAATTGAGGAGCTGATACCAAGGACTCAAGTAGAAAAACAATGTTTTTAAAATGATGATGGCAACAAGTGTACAAATATGCTTTACATAATGGATGTGTATGTGGATTGTGATGTCTTTTCAAATGAAAAACAACAACTGAAAAAAACTGAAGTAAATTCAAGTCCAGAGTTGATACAATAAACGATTCTATGGGTAAAACATTGAATGAAGTAGGAAGCATCAAAAGAAAATGGCAGGAGGGCTGAGCCCTGGTGGCGTAGTGGTTGTGCGTGGGACTGTGGCCCAGTGATGTTCCCCCCCCCCCAAAAAAAAGAAAATGGCAGGAATACACAGAGTCACTGTACTAAGAAGCATTTGTTGATGCCTAGCCTTTACAAGAGGTATCATGTAACCAAGAACTAATGGGATTGGAAGAAAAAGGTCAAGCTGCACAGTAGGCATTAGTCAAAAAGAAGGCTCCAGGAAATGACTGAATACCAATTGGAAAGTTTCAACAAGCTTATGAAGCAGCACCAAAGGCCCTTTCTAATATATATTAGGTAATCTTGAATATAGTTACCTGGCCAACAGACTAAAAGAAATGAATATTTATCTGTATTCAAAAGGAAAGCAGCTCATTAGAGTGTCCAAACTATTGAACAACATTATCACTATCACATGCAAGTAAAATCTTGTTGAAAGTAATTAAAAAATGGTTGTAGCAATGCATAGACAAGGAGCAATTGCCAGCTTAAGAAGAGGCTATTGCATGAGCAGTATCATTGCTGACATCAGATGGATCTTGGCTGAAAGTAGAGAATACCAGAAAGATGTTCAATTATGTTTTATTGACTATAGAGTAAAAATCTATGTTGGTCATAACAAACTGTGGATAACTTTATAAAGAATAGAACTTCTTGAGCACTTAATCATGCTCATGGAGAATGGTACATAGGCCAAAGGATAGTTGTTTGAACAGAACAAGTAGTTACTGCATGGTTTAAAATCAGGAAAGATGTGAACAATGGTTATATATATATGTATAAAAACATATATTCATATACTGTATGCTGTAAATATAATATGAGAAGCTGGGCTATATAAGCAAGAACCCTGCATCAGTTTGGATGAATGCTCCATAACTCCCTGAGATATGTAAATGCCACAACCTTGTTTTCTGAAAACAAAAAGGACTCGAGGAATTTACTTATGAAGATCATAGACCATACTCTGCAATATGGATTAAAACTCAATGTAAAGAAAACCAAAATTCTCACAATCAGTAGACATCATAATGTAAAACAAACATAACATGAAAGTTGTCAAGGACTCCGTTTTGATTGGATCCAGATTCAATGATCATAGAAGAAGCAATAGTCAAAAACTCGAACAATGTATTGGGACAATTTGATGCACAAGGTCCCTATAAAGTATTAATGAAGAGAGATCTCACGTTGAGGACTAAGTTGTGACTGACACAAGCTGTGGTAATTTTAATGTTCTTGTATGCAGGTGAAAATTGAACAATGACCAAGGAAGGACTGCAGGGAAGAGATGCATTTGAATTATGATGCTGATGTAGAATATTGAGTGTTAAGGCCTGCCATGTGAATAAACAAATCTGTCTTGAAAGAAGTACAGTCAGCATGCTCCTCAAAAGTATAGATGATGGGAAGAATTCATCTCAAGTGCTTTGACCATATTTTTAGGAGACACTTGTCTCTGGAAAAGGACATCATGCTTGGCAGAGAGAGATAGGAAAAAAAAGAGTAAGGTCCTCAGTGAAATGATGGATTGACATAGTGGCTTCAACTGTGGCATGAAACATAACAATTGTGAGAATAGGAAGGACGGGGCAGTGCTTTGTTCTGTTGTACATACACATGCTATGAATTACAACCAAGCAGACAGCACCTAACAAAAGTCATCAGAACTATACAAAAGTCAGCAGTAGGAAGTTTTAACAGCAATTCATAATGTGTGCTCCCCTCTGTCTCCTGCTTTTATCTTCTGTGTGCATTCTCCATCTGGCTCATCTGGTACCCTTCCCCGATTATTATCACTTGCTAGGACAGAACAATCAACTCTCTTGTTTTCTCATTTCCTGTTGCCAGAGCTTCAAGTTATCACTTTTCAACCCAGACAGTTAATAAAGGTTATTTTAATAAATGAAGAAAAGTTTTCTAGTTCATTCCTTGAAATAATTATCCCCAAATCCTGATATCTGATGTTTTAACTATATTTGATGATGCTATAATGAAATTTATTCCACATACTATTTCTATAATAAAATATTTAGGAATTGCCTCACCATCTCCTGCTTCCTTTATCTTTGCTTGTGTCTCAAATTTCCATTAATCTTCTTCCATCTTCACTTGTTCTCTTACCAGTCACAGAACATCACCCCGTCTTCTCTTCCTTGAAACACATGAGGTTCATCTGGCCTTAACAAGGCAGGGCCATGTAAAGACAAAGCTCTGATCTTCCTGGTCATAAGACATAAGAGTCACAAAAATCCCTTCTTTAAAATGTGACAAAGACCTGTCTTGCATTCTTGTTTTAAGTCTACAATATTATTAGTTATGAAAATGTCTGGAATTTAGAGCACAAACTCCCCCTCATTCTAACTTTAGGCACGTTTTTCTATGTGATTTTTTTCATAGTGCAATGCTATAAAAGCAATAGATAATTGATGCAGCTAACAGTACAATTTTATGAGCCACCTCACATGTTCAGTAAAAATGTACTTTACCATTTTCTCAGACAGATCTATTATCTTAAGCAAAAATCAAATAATTTGGTTTATTTCAATATCTTTATTTCCCTGTCAGGGTATTCAATGGCATAGTAAATTCTTGATTTTACAAATGGTATTCATAATGCAATTTACTGAACTACCTTATCAAACTCCATTACAGATTAAATAATGTCAGACTCCCGGATATGATATTAGGAAAGTAATACCTTTAAAATATGTAGAATATACAGTCAATGACATATTGCTAAATGATAAGAGGAATTTACAAGTGTTATACACAGTAGGTGCATTTATTAGAAGATGCAGAAAAACAGATTGGAAGGAGAAACACTAAAAGCTTAGGCAGTGTAAGTATGATTTCTTTTTCTGATTTTTTTCCTGCTATTTTGAGAGTTTCAATTTATAATTAGAGGAAATCTCATGAAATGATGTAGTGTACTTCATCTACACTAAATTTTAGGGATAGTAAATAGACAAAGAAAATCCACAGTACATCTTTAAGAACTGTTTGAAATTTTGGTAATTTAATTCTCTACCTCTGTGATGTTGATTATTATGCTAAATACCAAGTCAATTAAGGTTTAAACAACTATCAATAAAATCCTAGAGAGAAATAAAGGAACCTGGGCTAGCTGGCGTGTCTTTAACTTACAATTTCAACAGTGTCAAAGATGAAAATAAATGTGATTAAAGGCACTTTACTTTTTTTGTAAAGCAGAAGAGGCAAGTAAAATAACATATGCCTAGGTGATTATATCTTAATCTCTTTCTAATTTGCCAGTATTTAGAGAAAAATAATGAACATACTGAAAACAGCAGGCATATTGACAAAGTACAGTTTCATTTGTTTACAACAGGCATTATAAGGCACCATAGATTATCTTTAGCATCAGCTTAATCACAAAAGAAAGTTAGATAATTGGCTCCCCTTGTCACGCGGACTCATGGTGACCTCGTGTGTGAAAGAGTAGAACCATGCTTCATAGGGTTTTCAATGGCTGATTTTCAGTTGATCCTCAGCCTTTTCTACTAAAGCATCTGGGTGGGACTGGCCTCTCATTTAGCAGTCAAGCTTATAGCTCTACATACCACTAAACTCAGCGTTGTTGAGCTGATTCTAATTCTTAAGGGACAGAGTAGAACCTCCCCATAGGGTTTCCAAGCTGGAAGTCTCCCTAGAATCAGACTGCCCCATTATACTCTAGCAGCGCAGTGGTGGGTTTACAGCACTGACTTCATTTAGTGGTTGAATGCATAACCCCTGCCCCACCTGGGTTCCTTTGCACCATGGGGTTTCATGAGTTGGAGTTGGTGCCACAGCCACTGGCTTCAAAGACACTTTGGTGTCTGTGTTAGTCTGGGTAGACCAGAGAAACAAATTCATAGATACACATATGTATAAAAGAGCAGTTGAATATTGAGCGAACATCCCAGTCCAGTCCAGATGAAGTCCGTAAGTCCGATATTAGACCATATGCCAAGCTGATGCCTATCTATAAAGTCCTTTCCAGACTCATGAAAAACACACAATGGCATGAAATACAGGAAGATCCTAGGCCAGTGGGTGGGAAGTCTTGTGGATCCAGAGGCATTGTATGCATTTCAGTGCTGGCAAGGGTCTTCATGTGACTTCTCTGGCTCCAGAGGTCTGGATCCATCAATCTCTCTCCATGGGTCTTCTCCACCGGGGTGTCTCACAGGAATGAGCATGTGTCCTACCTCCAGTGAGCTATTTATCTTCTTTGCACCTCCCGATGAGGTCATCAAGATACGGCTTGATTGACAGGGTAGACTCTGCCCCTTCACTCTGAATCCTCTAATTGACACCAGATTATGTAACTATCACAGTGTCCACTTGAATACCCTTTGTGTATTTTTATATAATGTCCGTAAAACATAGAGTGCCTTCATATCCACATTTCAAGTTAGAAATCTTAAACATTTGAAAGTTGTAAAATATGCAGATACAAACAATTTTGTATCAAAATAAGAACAGAGCAAATTCTTTTTTCTGAACACCTAGTCAAGTTAATAAACTATGGCAACATTTATTTTAAAAAATCTCCTTTTAGTCACGTCACTTATTGGAAAATTGTGATGAGCCATGGAATATTTATAAACATGGTTGCTGCCTTGATGTATTATAGTACTGATGACAATGAGCAGAAGGAAGTTTATATCAGTTTTTTCTTCTCCCCCCCCCCCAACACAACCACTGCGCCACCAGGTCTCAGCTAGTTTATATCAGTTTAAAGTCAGCTCATTATTTTTCATGATGAGACCTGATGAAAATACTACTTTGGGGCTAGCAACAGAACAAAAGTGATTTTATATATTCAGTTTATTTATTTATTTTAAATCTGACTCTCTTTAAACTAATATGGATATTTTCTGTGTATTGGCAAAAGTGAAGGTCTAATGTATGGACTGGTTATAAATATCCTAAGTATTTGCGAACAGGAAATGCCATACTCTTTATTGTTTTAATCTAGCTAAGTTTCTGTCTTCATAGTGACATTAGTGTTACTGAAACCTTCCTCTCTGTTCAGCTACCGTGGCTTACTACTGTGATTTCTTTTGGGAGAGCCTGGCTAGATCTTGTTTCAACTGCATTGAGTGCACTTGCTCCCTTCACTGTTTTTTCCCCTCTGCATGGTGTTATTTCAAAAAAGCCCTTGTGAACCAATCTCCATCTCTAGGTGATTCCACTGGAGAACTTTTTCTAAAAACTTCTCATTCATTTACTCTCTGCATGCTTTTTTCTTATTCACTTACTTGCTGTTGATAATATTTACAAGATAGTGAGGACACAAAAAGAAACCTGGAAACGTGAAAAAGCAGTTTGCTCCTCTACAAAACTATTGTCCATAAACAATAAACTAATGTGCCCAGGTATATGAGAAACATGTAAACATATAGAAACATACATACAAATACAAATGTATAAAAGTATACACACACATCCACATACAAACAAGTACACTAGAAATTGGCACAGCAGCTAGCAGGATGTTCGTTCTCAGCCGTCTGTCAGGCACTTGTTTTTCCTTCTTGTTATGTTTCAATCATTTTGTTATAACCACCATGTGCATCCCCGAGTGAGCATTTCCATTTTTTTTTTAACTTCTTCTCTACTTTACCCAGCATGGTGTCCTTTTCCAGGGGCTGAGCACATGTCTACTGTATGGGAGATGAAACCTTGTGCTCCTAACTTTTCAGGAGCATCTGACTGTACTTCCTCTAAGACAAATTTGTTTTTGTTTTCAGTCCAGGAAACTTTCAATGTTCGTGACCAACGCCATCATTCAAATGCATCGATTCTTCTTCCATCTCCATTATTCCCTCTACAGTTTTCACATGCCTGATCGAGGTGAGTTAAAACTGTCTCGGTGTGCTTCGCCCTCATTGGCTGACATGAAGATTGAATGACGTGTGTGGGCTGCCTCTGGTTTTCTGGCTGACTTCAAGGCTGAGTAACTTTTGTCCACTTCAGACTTCCTAGCTTGCATATGAATTCCCCATTGTTAGAGGTTCTGCCAGCTTCAAGGAGAGTGCCTGAGCCTGAGGTGAGAGGGAGAACATCCAGAAGACTTGAGATTTACTTCTCTGCTTATTTTCCATCCCCCTGGAACAGGTCACTCATTTTAGCTTCTCAGTACCAGCCTCACTTTTAGATTCGAATAACTAAGACCTTCCCTGATTCCCAGGGAATCCAAGAAAGAGGATGGTCCATATGAGTGAAAAGTCTTGTAGCACTCTAGATAGGAAGCTTCTTCCTAAAGGAGGCAGCCACAATTCAGCTCCAAATCATGCTGACATATGAGATTGCAGATCCTAACTGGTCTTCAAAATCTATATATATTTTTACATACATATCATGTGGTAATTTTCAGGGAATCATTCTTCTCACTATATTAGAATGACTCTATGAGCTCAGTAAAACATCTTTAGATAGTATGTAATTTGCATTCTCTCATTTAGGTCCTCTGTTCCTTGAGAAAATTAACTTTCAGCCTCTGCGTTGTGCAAAGTAATGCTGTAGGTACTGAGAATACAGTGCAAAACAAGGGAGATGCGATACCAGCTATCGTTGAATTGATGCTGTAGATTTTATCAGACAATAATTTGATTGATATTGAGGGGCCATGGAACAATGGTCATGTTGAGTGAAGATTTAGTTTTTTATTCTGTTTCCTATTCTGAAAGTAAGAACATGAAAAATATGGATATCTCAATAAATAATTCTGCTCCCTGTAGGTACAAGTATGATGCCAGGAGGTATAAGTACTATTTGTCTATGTCTATTCCAATGACTTGGAATAGATATGAGCATGCGACTTGCAAGTGGAAAGAGAAAACTATAAGCAGTTATAGAAAAGAGGATTCTAAAAATGAACTATAAAGTTGCATTTATTTCACAACAACTTAGTGTCTACCCAAGCCCTGGTAGCATAGTAGTTATGAGTTGGATCAAAACCACCAGCGGAGGAGGCTTTCTCCTTTACAGTGTCAGAAACCCCCAGGCTAGCTCTATCCGAGAGCATCGTTATGAGATGAAAATGACTCAGCGGTACTGTTGGATTCTTGGTTTAGCGACTCTCTATTAGAGTGCAGGGATTTATATATACTATCTAATTTAATTACAATGACACTGAGGTCTCAGAACTTATGTGCATGAAAAAGATCTAAATTAAAGTGCAATGTACTTTTACAGTTTCCATGAAATTGCAGAGCACGCACACACACACACACACATATATACATATGTACACATATACCTAAATGTAGATAGAGTAGAACCCTAGAAATGACTGCATCAGTATTCAACATAACCAGATTTCCACAAAAAATTTAGAGAAAAATTTGCATCAGAACTCGAACAAAACATTTGAATCCCACCCTATGCATGTGATTTTTGTAAACAAAAGCAATTTGCGCAGTAATGCCCACAAAAAAAATCAATTTGTGTTTTGATCACTCAATGTTAGTTGGCATTATTATTCCATGCTGTTTAACCCACTAGCGGCTATGTTCCAAATGTTTTGCTATAATTTTCTTAGTTTTGTGGCTTTTGGTACTGCTTTTAGATAAAAAACATGGGTCCTAAGAAAGAGTTTTTGAAAAGAAATATCATGATAAGAAACTGGTTGACTGTGCTATCGATATTGTTGATGATAATTTAGTAAACCTTTTAGAAAACAGTTAAGGAAATGCCAATAGCAGACCACATTAGACAGACTTTTTTTTTAAAGAGAAAGCCAGCCAGGTCCTAGTGAAAAAAGGCAAAGAAAGGAAAAAACTCCTGAAAAGCAGCTACCAGTTGATTTTTAGGAAGAGGCTTGATTCCCGTTACAAACAATGACTCTTTCCACACCTCCTCTCCACATCCGTGTCCACAATCCAGATCCTCATCCATCTCAAGGCATGAGCCCTACTGTAGTTGTTAGAAACTTTTAAAATGTGTTTCTTATTTAAATCATATTATTTAACTCTGATCTTATTTACTTTGAAGTTTCAGTGTGATGTTTTGTATAAAAAGGCAAAGTTAACATAAAAACTTGGTGGCTGAAAATGAATTCATCCGTTTTCATTTATTTTTTATGGGAATGAGAACTCATCTCCAGGTTTCTTCTAGACTAGATTCGTGTCAAGGCTGGGGGTTCTACTGTGTATGTGTATTCCCCTATGCTAAGCCTAATGGAAATTAAAAAACCTTGGTGATGTTATTAGGTAAGGTAACCCAAAGTCCATTGGTTCAAACCCACCACCTGCTGGAAAGAAGAGGCTATTGCATCTATAAAATTTAATAGCCTCAGAAACTCGACGGAGGGGCACCAGGAATTGGACTCAATTTAATGGTAGTAGGTTGTTATGCTTTTTTTGGATACAGGACATTGAAAGACATCTAATAGTGCGGTGACTAATACACTTGGCTGCTAACTGCAATGTTTGTAGTTTGAACCCAGTAAACTTGCTCTGTCAGAGAAAGTTGTGATAGTCCGCTTCTGTCAAGAACTTTACTGAATCTCTTCTTTGGTATTGGAGTTATAGATAATTATAGAATTGTTTGAAGGTCACTGAGAAAGGAAAGAATGTATTACAGAAAGGAGGATGTGAAAGCATGATGACTTACTGATAAAAATAATATATTTAATGAAAAATGAATACAATCTCATTTTAGCATATAGAAAGCATGAAACAAACACTGGTAAACTTTTATATGATCACCATATGAAATGCTCACAACATCCTTTACAGGTAGAATAATCATAATTAATTGATTTATACAGATGAGGAAATTTATAATATCTATGTAACTTGTACAATGGCGTATAGTTTAACTTTAGTACAATCAGGATTCAGACTCAGGGTTTTTCTTAATGCAAAGTTCTCCATAGATGTTTTATAGGTGTTGTCATCTCAGGAGCATTTTACAAAGTATGTATTAGTATAAGAATCCATATTTACAATCTATAAGGTAGAAAAAAAAACAATAAACAGTAATAGTGAAACATTCTGAATAAGATGGCAATATAGACCTGTGATATGCTTTTCTCTGTCAGAAAACTTGAATATTATAACAAGTTTATTCCTCTGAACTACAAACATTGAACCTCATGCAGCACCTAGTGAGTGAGAAAATAGCCAGAGACACAGGAAACTGAATTTTGCGCATAGTTTGAATATATTCTATAATTTTCCTACCTAAATAATTGCAACTTTTCATATTTTATCATTAGTTTGAAATATTATTTTATTTTATTATTATTATTTTGGGGGTAAATATTTCATTTATTTCTATCACAATGATGTAAAGTTATCAGCTTGGACTTGTGATGACTCATTTCCATTTGATGGAGGGTGATGACAAAATACATGAACCCGAAGACAACAATAATAATAACAGGGTTTATTCCCATACCCAGGGACTTGACCTGTTCTGGAGAGTAGCCTGTAGGTTGGGTGGGTTTTGTTGTTGTTGTTTTGTTTTATAATATAGATTTTACTGGGGGCTTTGACGGCTCTTATAACATTCATTACATCATTTGTATTAAGCTTATTTTTACACATGTTACCACATTCATTTCCAAACATTTTCTACTTGAGCCCCTGGCATAAGCTCCTCTTTTCCCCTTTCCTCTAGTTCTTCTTTCTTTTTTTAATTTCAACTCCCCATATTTTCCCTTTCTCCTCCTCCTCTCCCTTAAGCCCCTAACAATTTACAAATTGCTATTACCACTTCATATCGTACACTGTCCTATGTGTCACCTCACCCACCCACCCCCCTTGTCCGCATCTCAGAGAGAAGGTCACCTGTAGATCCCTGAAATTAGTTCCCTCTTTCTACTTTTATTTTATTTTTTTTAGCATGCTCTAAGCAGCTTTTATTTATGCCCAGGATTTCTATCCTGTTGCATCCAAACAGAACTAAAACAAACTCAGTGCCACCGAGGCCATTCCCACTCATCGCGACCCTGCAGGACGATGTAGCACTACCCCTTGGGATTTCCGTGACTGTGCTCTTTAATGGGAATAGAAAGGCTCCTCTTTCTGTCATAAAGTGAGCAAGTGGAGTTCAATGACTGACATTTGGTTATCAGCCCGATTTCTGACCAACTACACAACCCTCTGTTATAGCCACAGTAGACATTATTTAATCCCGCTTTATAAGGAGATAGGAAAATGAGGCTAAAAACCTACAATAACCTGCTTAAAGCTATACAAGGCTGTTAGTTTTAGAAAAGGGAATGAAAGCAGCCTGTTTTTATGAACACACATGTGCAAATTCACACAAAGACACACAAAGCACACTATGTTCTTTGGACTAAAGGAGATTGTAGTTGGTGCACAAAAGGCATTGTTAAGGAATGGTGAGTTGTGTGTGGTTAGCATGGAGATAAAATGAAAAAGAATGATCGAAATTGAGTTTAGAAAAATAAATTGGAGCTTCCAAACTTCAAAACCACACTGCCATTGTGGTCAATTCTGACTCACAGCAGCCGATAGGGTAGAATAGAACTGACTCCGTGGGTGTCCAAAATTGTAAATATTTATGTGAGTAGAAATTCTCATTTTTTCCCTGCTGATTGGCTGGTTGTTTTCAATTGTTGACCTTCTGACTCCCTGCTCAAATATGTAAACCGCTACACCATCAGCACTCCTAAATTCCTACTCACTGTCCCTGAGTCAATTCCAACTCATACGAACCAAGAGGACAAGGTAAAACTGCCCTTTGGATTTCTGAGACTGTAACTTTGTACAGGAGTCGAGAACACCTCATCTTTCTCCCACTGGTCTCTAATTGCTGATAATTCACTGGTTGTTAGCAACCCAAAGCAAAGTCCTCTAAGCCACCAGAGGTCCTCTACTTTAAATACCTACTTACTGCAAGTTTACCTGAAGCACCCCTTAAGCTTAACTCACAAAGGAAACCAAGTACTCATGAGTGAAGGACTTTATGTATATTTTTTCCCATTCTAATAAATACTTTTTTATGATTAGAACAATATATGTATTCAATTTAACAGTATTGCATCTACCTACCTCTACCATTTTCATTTCCACTGCAAACCTATTCTCAACATTTCCACTTTCATTCCCTTACAGGATGCAATTCATGATGATTCTTTCAGCCACGACATAAAGATGAATTAAGATATCTCTAGTATTTGATAGTAAGTTTAAAACAGGAAGAAAGAACATGAAGTCATTTCCGATTAGTTTCTGAAGTCTAGTTAATTTTAAAGTATCTGTTCATCTTGGACTAATTGCAAATATCCAGTTCCACTCAAGTGTCTCCTAGTAATGTCATGTGAGCAAGTTCAGTGGAATGCTGTACAGCTCTCCATCAAAGTTCTTGAAACCTTCATTGTAAAGTTTTAATATTAGTCATATGCTATCCCTATGGAAAATGAAAACTGAAAACCCAAATTTAGGAGAGATTAGCTTACTAATTGCCAGCAAGAAAAGAACAACCTAGCTAGATGGACTCACACAGCACCTGTGTGAATGGGCTCCAACACAGCAATTGTGATGATGTTGTGGGGCGGTGGGTATTGTTTCTATCTCTTGTACCTGGGGTCACGGTGAATCCAAACTAATTATTATCCCAACAACAACAGGCATGGCAGACATGGAGCTTTGTGAAAAGGCCTGTGGTATTCAGTAGTGCTGCAGTCTTTGATGTGGAGAACTTCTTTTTTCCTTCAATCCAAATTTCCCTAGGACATAGATACTTATTCCACAAGTTTCTAGTGTCGTTTTCTCTGAGTGCATGTTGGCCAATAAGCACTTTGAAGATTATATCGACCATCACAGCTAATTAACCCAAAGAAGAGGAGCAATGAAAAGTGAACATGATGATTCAGTAAGCTAGAACATTTAAAACATTACCTTATACTTTAGCTCTATTAATTAATGAATTACTTTGTCCTACTGAATCCATTCAGTACTATGTTTCTTGGAAAATATTTACGTTTGGAGTTAAACTAATCTATAATGTGAACCAAGAGAAAAATGGTCATTTTTACTAAAAGGCTGCAAGACCTTTTCTTGGCTGGCAATGGAATTCCCTCAATGAAAATGTGTCCTTAACAATAATTCTCTCTCTTTCTTACAGTTATATTAGCATTTAATCCATATATCATATAATTCAATAGTTCAATAATATCAAGAGGAGTTACACAATCACCCCCCCATCAATTTTAGAACATTTTCTTTTTCTCCCCATGGTTAAATCAATTTTGAAATGAGTTGTATAAACACAATCAGTTTTAGTGCTCCCTTTCCCAATCCTCTCACTCTCCCTATATCCTACCCTCTCCCCTATATCTCCTATAAACCTTTGCCTCAGTTATTACCTCTATACTTCTATCCCTTCTGTGATTGACAAACTAGAAAACCCAATAGAAACAGTAAAAAACAGAAACAAAGTAAAGTGATAAGAATAAAATAATAACAAGTACAAGAGTACAGAAAGAAAAGGCCACCAACCAGTATTTAAAAGAACAGGAAAGAAATTGTTTGCCATGGAACAAGCAAGAAATACTTTCACTTAGAACAATTTCGGGTTGGGTCAAGAGGGAGGTCAACAGACCAAGTATCGAGGTTAATCCAGTATAATCCAGATTATAGTGACCTTTATCTGATAGTAAAGCTATCCCAGCCCTAGAACTGTGGCTAGAGGTGATCTGTCAGAGGCTCAATCTGACTCAATACTCTGCAGACCAGTTTTGGGCTCCTGCTGTTCTCTATAGTCTTCTACAAATTGGCTGTTTGTTATATTTCCCTTTGTCATATTTGCATTTCGTTATTATCACCTTTGGATCACACAAGTTGGTGCGCTTCTTTCATGTGGACTTAGTTGACTCCTTACCCAGATGTCTGCTTGTTTAAATGCATGCCTTAGACCCAGACACTATTCTGATCGCTAGCAGGGCATTGTCTGCTTTCTTCACCATACGTTCCTGTAGCACCCCTATTTTCAATTCATGAAGGTGAGTATTGAGCAGGGCCATGTTATCAGAACTAACTGTCCTTGATTGGAGCTAAGTTCAGAGGGGTGTGTGTATGTGTGTCCATAATATAGCTGCTTGTCCCTGGGATATGCCCCAGTCAGGTTTACTTTGGAGGATGTATTATGATAAAATCAAAACCCATAAGACCAACTACCCCAATAACAGTAACAAGCCAGCAAGCAGACAGCAAAGCCAACAAACAAAGGAATATAAAACCCACAGAAATGGGAAAGTAAAACATTGTCCACCATACCCCTGGTGTATAAGGTACTAGCAAGATCATCAGTGTTCCCAATGACACAGCTCTCCAGACACTGTCACTACGAGGAGTCTATGCAGTTCCACCCTGAGCCGCAACCCACGAGTTGTTGCTCCATACAATTCAATCTCCCATTCTGATTGAGTTCTGCTTATCCTAAGCATGGGGCTTTGTGTCAGGGAGAAACTTCTTGGATCAATTCTTCTAAGTTCAGATCCCTGCCCAACATATCAAAACCTATCATGTAAGGGGGGCATTGAGGTACTAAGTATATAAATATATTAATATGGTGTTATACCCATTCGACACTCATCAAGCCAGGGTTCCCCTCAAGGTTCAATGATTGTCACTCCACTCTCTGCTTCCTCTCCCATCTGAGTACCAGTCCTTACTCCAGCAGGCACCCTTGAGGTAGGGTCAGTTCATTTCTCTGGGCATCTCAGTTATGTCCTTCTGTCATGGATTGTGAGTTAATACCATGCTGCCTAAAAAGCCAGCTTCCAAGGTTATCGTGGGGCTTAGTTCATAGCATGGTTCACTGAGGGTTAGGTAGAGGTGTATTCATAGGAACATGAAATCTAGTCCATTCCTCCCTATGTTCTCTATAATCATTGTTTGATATCCCTTTCGGATGTGAGGTTGCTTCTTCCTCATCACTCGTCATACTCACCAACAGAAGTATCCGTTTGTCCTCCAACATGTAGACGCTCCTCTATCCTGGTCTACACTTGATGGTCCATGAAGGTTTTCGTTCCATTCCTGGTGGGAAGGGCAGGGGCTTTGATTTGGCTCAGCCTTATCTCAATATTAGATAGCCTCAGGTGGATGGTCTTCTTCTATGTTCTCCCTTGTGAGGGAGTGGCTTCAGACAATGTAAGGTGCAAGGTCTTCTCTTATGAGGTGCATAAAAGGGAGATGATGTAAGATTCATAACCTTATTCCCATTTGCTCAGAAATTGGTCTCTAAGATTTGTTTAATTGGTGTTTCTCCTTATAATAGTAGCCTCATACAATACTTTTCCTTTTGTGATTAACTTACAACAATAATTCTGTGTAATGTTTTAATTTCTTATATTCCAAGATCTTTGATGTAGCTGTGTTAAACAACTTTGCTGGTCAATTCATTCATTTATTAAGTCATATTCTAAATCCATTGAAGAAAGCAAGAGAGAAACCAACTAGTTCTATTTGTTATCTTGTGCAAATATGTGATACAGCTTCCATTTCCAATTCTCTGGTGTTAGAGAAAAAACAGAACCATAACTTAATAAAGGAAGACATAGAAATAAAATCAGAGAGATGGGGAAAGCCTGCATATTACATTTTCAATGGAGGTGAAATCAAAGAGACAGGAAGATCTTTAACAGTGTTGCTTAAGTCAGTGGATAACTCATTTAAACCACAATACCTGATTGCACTTACCTATTTGGAGCATGATATACTACAATTTGGCATGGTTCCAAAGTTCAGGTTTTTAGATAACTCCTCTTTGAACCATCTATATAAACGGGTTTTTAATGAGCTATGACCTCTCTGTTCTCCCATATGTCTCACAGGATGAGACTAGTCCATGCTGAGTTGCTCGTATCAGTAAGAACTAGTAGTATAGTTCATCAATCTTGTTAATGAGCTGACTACTGGCCTCTCTCTTGTGTGACATCCTGGCACCCTTGATCTTTTACAGAAAGGAATTAGTGCTGGCATTCAGTGGAAAGCTCCAAATTGGCTTAATTGGAACTTTTCAGGCTAAGCGAGAATGTTCAATTTTTAGTTTAATGATGATGTTGGGACTATAAACATACCAGATTTGAGTTCAGTTAAGGTAATTACGTGGGCAAAAATAAAAGTGCAATTAGGTTGATCCAGCCTCTACTCAGTGCAATTATTGAGAACACGATCTCAGAGAAAATAGGCTCGTTCTTTAAATTTTCCTATGCACCACCGCGTTCTCCTTTTAGTTTGATCTAGGATGAAGAGTAGGCTGGTAGATTCCTCAAGACCCATTCCAAACAACCATGTCCAATGTTCTTATTTGATAAAGAACAGGTCTTGAGTAGATTTTTAAATTGAGAAGATATCTTTTTTTACAGAACCTCTCTCTTTTTGTAAGCAATACAGAATTCAAAGTAACACACACAAGCAGGGGATACTCATAATGCTATGTACTGAAGAGAAGGAATACTAGGGTGTAGGAAAGAAAACAAATGAATTGAAATAAAAGTTTGAAAAGTCAGGTTGATTGGTTTCAGGTTCATTACTAATAAATCAAGTGCATTGTCACAACAAAATTACATCTAACTGTTAAAACATCTCCAGTGCCGGTGGGTGATTGGTCGCCCCTTTACAGGGGAGTCACAGGGAGGAGACAGATCAGTCAAGGGACAAGTTTCCTCTAGTTCCTGAAGCCTTTCTCCCCGCCCCCCCCAACTCTACCTTACAAATCCAGATGGACTGGAGAAGTCACACTAGTGTAGAGGGGAGCTGCAGATATGGGGAAACCAAGATGGATGGGCCCCTTCGGGCCAATGGTTAGATTGGAGATACTGGAAGGGTAGAGAGAAGGTGGGGTAGAGAGACGGAACCAACAGCAGGGATAAATACACAAGCTCCTATTTAAAGGATGGGCATCAAAGGAGTGGATTGGGGGAGAGGTCGGGCAGTGTACGATATGACAGAACGGTAACAATGTATAAAGTATTGAGGGTTGGTGAGGAGGAGAGACCAGGGGAAGAGGGGAAGGGATGGAAAAGCCGATACTAGGGGCTTAAGGGAAAAGGCAGACGATTGGAGAACAATAATAGAAGTGGACATGTGAGGGTGCTTGACACAGTATGCTTACTTATATATTGTGAAAAACGATGTATGAGCCCCCAATAAAATCATTTAAAAAAACCAAAAAAAAAAAAAAAAAGAAGGAATGTTCACCAAGGTCAATACATGAACCCAGAGTACAAGCACAAAAAGCAATGTCTGGGAGCACAGCACAAAAGAGAAGCACTGTTGTTTTTGTTAAGAAATCCTGGTGGTACAATGGTTGGGGCTTGGCTGCTAACTGAAGTGTTAGTAGTTCAAACCCACGGCCTCTCTGTAAGAGAAAGGTAAAGAAGTCTGCTCCTATAGTGATTTACAGCCTTGGGACCCTACAGGGTAGTTCTACACGGTCCATCGGGTCACCATAGAGTCAGAAATTGACTTGAAAGCTACGGTTTGCTCTGTTTTTTTGAGGTCTGCTGTTAGTTGCAAATTGAGTTGATTTTAACTAATGTCCCCACCTTCACCCCCCACCCCAGCATGTGGAGCAGAATTGCTCCAAAGCATTGTCAGGGCTGTAAACCTTCAGAAGCTGGTTTGTTTTGAGGTGACCCTGGATTTCTGTCAACCTTTCTGCTGGTATAAAAGTCTGACACTTTTATAAACACTACCAAAGGACTCCTAAAATTGAACATATCACTTTACACTTCTGCATAAAATTTTATTGACAACTCTATTTGAATGAATAGCAATTTTAGGGAGGTGCAATACACAAAGTATACCCCAAGGCTTCTATACAACATTCACAAAATAGTGGTGGACAGTAACGTTATCCTTATGACTTGAAACTATGTAAACAAAGCTACAGAGATAGGAAAAGAAAGCAATATAAAACAGAAGAAAACCATAGTTAGAGAATCTTGGGTGGTATGGGGTAAAAGTTCAGCCATGGAACCAAGCAAATAAAAAATGGATTTAAAACAAACAAACAAACAAACAAACAAAAACAAACATCTCCAGTGCCTTGAACCACACATTAGTGAGGTGAATCATTTCAGGCTTTCCCTTGACTGAATGGTGTGGAGTCCATGGCAAACTCTGTGCTATGGCCATGGTAGTAAAGGTTAAATCACACACCTGAGGGCTCAATTTTAAGTATAATATGCCAAATAATACTCCATCTGAATGTCTATTCAGTTGAGTTCCTAGTTCAACAAAAGGAATTCAACATGCAGGGGTATTTATTTCATTTTAAAAAACTTTTATAGAAAAGGTTCAGTGCATACACGACTATGTGATTCTCCACACTCTCCTTCCATTATGACTTTATGAGTTCCTTTTGGTTGTTTCAACTAAACCCTAAGCCATTGAAAACATACTCCCCCAAGTCTTCTCAATGTCTTTTTAAAAAAGTATGGCATATATATATATACATATATATATGACAAAATATTTACTTTTTCAAAATTCCTCAGATTTGTAATTCTATGACATTACTTATGAATGCCATGCTGTTCAACCATTACCATTATCTGTTTCCAAAAATGTCCATAACTTTTAACAGACACTTAGTGTTCCCTAAGCAGTGAGTCCTACTCCCACCCACCTATGATAACCACTTATCAATTTTGGGTTTCTGTACTTAGTTGCAAGTTCTTTTAATTCAACAACTCCAAGAATCTATTCTGAGAGACTATATGAGGGGGTACACCCCCCCCCAAAAAAAACACACCGATGCTTGTTTGATGTGCAAGGGAGAAGTCCATTTGGAGTTCTTTCCACCAGGTCAGATTGTTACTGAAGCTTTCTATTTAGATGTTCTGAAAAGAATATATAACAGGGCACAACAAAAAGCCTGATTTGTAGCAGTCAGGAGACTTATTTTGCCAGCATGACAATGCACCTGCACCCGCAGCCATCTCAGCATGCCACTCTTTGGCAAACAAACAACTCCAGCATGCCTTTCTAGCCCCATGTACCTGTCCCACCTGTTTTCTGGAATGAAGAGGGACATGAAAGGACAGTGATTTGATGATAGCAGTGTATTGTACTTTTAAAAAATAGTATTTTCCATGCCTAGTGGGAGAAAGACTGGGATTTCTATTCCTGTAAATAGTTACAATCTTGGAAACCCTCAGGCTATCTCTGCATCCACATTGACTCAATGACAGTGAATTTAGATTTGGTTTTATTTGCCTAAGCTGTAAAAATAAGAGTAGGAAGCTCAATTAGTGCTCTTCTGGACTGTATTCAGGAACGTTTATTTTCACAAAAAGTCTTATTCATTTTGCTATATTTTCCTGAATTTATGGAAGATTTTCTCTGTCAATTCTGCAGCATTTATTGAGAAACAAAGATAACAGGGCTTTTTATTTTCCCTTCCACCGCTGGGGTTCCAGGGTGGCACAAACAGTTATGTAGTCCAGTACTAGCTGAAAGGTTATCAGTTGGAGCTCACCCCAGGGTGCCTGGGAGGATGGGCCTGGTGCTTTCCTTATAAAAGGTCATGACCTTGGAAGCCATATGGAGCAGCCCTGCTCTGCACACAGAGAGTGACGGGAGTCCCAGGAAACTCCACTACACTCACACCAGCAAGATTCCCCGGGCACGGTTGGCTTCATCCTCAAGAAATCCTTCCACGTCTGTGCCATGACTTTTAGAATCTGATGGAGGAGAGCATGAATGGTAATGAATTTGCCCAGTGCTGTGCATCTTTACACTTGTAGTTTTTTAATGTCTTTTTTGAAAAGTTTTACATCATCGATCATCTTTAATATCAGGGCATGCATAATGATACCAATGATCATGAAGATGGCACAAGCCTAGCCAATGCTTCATTCTGTTATACAGATGAAGGGCTTTCAAAAAGCTTGTAGGAAAATGGAAGTAAAAGTTAATGGAATTTTGCCACAAACTTTTAATCTTGTACGGCTAGCTGAAGGAGCCCTTGACTCACAGTATAGTCAGCAAGCAGTTCATCTCAAGCCGTCATTGTGTAGAAGGAAGATGAGGATGTCTCTTCTGGAAGATATGTACAGCCTCAGAAACTCCATGAAACAGCTCTATTCTGTTCTACAGTGCCACGTTAGGCAGAATGGGCTCAATGGCACATAATTTGATTTTTTTAAGTCATCTCAGTTGGCGTGAACTCAATCAAAACTAACAACAACAACATCAACAACAACAAAGCTAATAGACATTTATCCTAGGAGAGTACTTCTTAAATAATTAGCTTGTGCCTTCTTAATGCAGATGCACTAGGTCAGTATTGCTCAAATTGGGTGGGTGATGCCTCCCTTTATGGGGCTCTGGAGGTATCCATGGGGACTGCAACGGCAGATACCTACACTTTATCCTGATTATTGGCTATAGTACAAAAATGTCTCATTTCCAGGGGGCCATGAGTAATTTTTCCCCCCTGAAAGTCAGCAGCAGACCAAATAAACCTGGGAATTTATGTGATCCTTATGCTTCTGGAAATGCCAGGTCAAAACAAATAACCAAACAAGACTCCCTTAATATGCCTTGTAACTAAAAGAATCTAGTGGTTTTCATTCATTGTTCTCTTAAATGTTTCCAAAATTTCAACCCCAGAGCAGGCAAGTCTAGAGACAATGGCAGGTTGGATGAAGAGCATGCTGGTGCTAAGGTTTCTTGGTGGCTAAACATTAAACTTCTGAAAACCCAGTTTACTGCTTTTAACCTATGCCTAGCACAAATTCTGAGTAGAAAGTCTATTGAGATATTTCCAATTTAAATGACAGATTCAAAATGAATGGCAACCACCACAGATGGATATGCTGAAAAAATTCAAGAAAGGAAAATCTAACATAGCAGGTTAATCATGCTTTTTCATTTAAGCTAAAAACTGCTTTTTAAAAGGAATCAACTGGATCAGAAAAAAATGTGTCCAGAAAAATATATGAGGAATTTGATTAACCATGATTTTAAGAGAGGTGACATATTGAATGATTACTAAAATATTAAAGCAAATACATGTTGCATTTTGTTAGTCTGGGTAGACTATAGAAATAAATTCATAAATATGCATATGGATATAAGGAAAAGGTTTATATACAAGAGGAATGAAACACTGAGAAAGCATCCCAACCCAGTCCATTCCAAAGACATAAATCCGATATTAGTCCAATATGTGTTTGATACCAGTCTGTAAAGTCTCCTTCCGACTCATGAAGTCACAGACCAGTGGGTGCAGAGTCCCGGCTTTGGCAGGGGTCCTCTCATGGATCCTTGTTTCCAGGGTTCAGGATCCGTCAGCAATATCCAGTGGTGACAGAAACATCTCAGCACTGGCAGGGTTCTTCACATAGCTTTTCCAGCTTCAGAGGTCTGGTTCCATCAGGGTAAGGACTTGTGGCTTCTCCTTCAGCTCTTATGGTTCCTCGGATGCTGCCATCTTGACTTGTCAGTAGTTCTTTATCACAGAGACTGACTCCCAGACACTGACGGTCGAGTCTCTCTTCTCCAATTGTGAAATACCGTGAGACTTCCCAGAATCTCAGGAAAAAGCCAAGCCCACACAGAGACCTCTTTGGCTATTCACTGGCTATCTCCAGATTAACAGGCTAGACTCCACCCCTACATCCCAATCATGAAATTGACATCACAAATACATGACTGCCACACATTACATAATTTAAGACATCAGATAAATGGACAATAATAGTCACCAACAACATTTATTATGGAAGAAAGAAACAATATTGTTATGAGGGTTATAAAATAATAAGTGGTACAAGTGCTCATCTGTAGTTGAATAGGTACTGAATTTTCCTTCAATGGAAAAATGTAAAGGAGACAAAGGTCACCTGTTAGGGAAAGATACAGAATTTGGATTTGGGGGTTTGAAATATTTCTTTAGAGAGCTGAAACACTTGCCCTTTGTTAACTTTTTTTTTTGGCATCACTGCTCTTCGGTGGTGGGAGTAGGAGGCCCAGCCCCACTGCTGGAATTGAACCTCCGTCCCAGTGGGCCACAGTCCTGTGCACAACCACTACGCCACCGGGGCTCAGTCTGCCCTTTGTTAATTTCCATTAAATTACACCACTATGCTTCTGTTTCTCTTAGGTTCCCTGGCTTTTACTGAACATCTGTAATTCCTGTGGGGTCATCCCTTTTCTCTCTCTCAAGTGTGAGGATTCAAAAAGGAGTCTTGAGAAAACCAATTATGTCCCATACCTACATACTATGTCTAAAATTATCTATACCTGGTGCACAAGCAGTGTTTTGGGTGACCCAAGTTTTTGAGAACAGCCAAACACTTACTTCTTAGATCCATGGATGCTCTTCCTGGGTGATGCAAATATTGAAACACTTCACTACTAACTAAAAGATTGATGGTTCAAATGTGCCCAGAGGTGCTGGAGAGAATGACCTGGAGATCTGCTTTCAAAAGATCCAAGCCATTACAAACCCTCCTGAAGTTGAGTAAAATTTCTTAATATGGCTCTTTGATCCATTTCTCTGTAACCCCCACCAAATAATTGGGTATGACTACATAAGCATGACATGTGTAACACTGAAACAGGGACTGGTCAATTTGTATTTCTACCTCCCGTGGCTGTGAGGAACAGCATGGAAAGAAAACCGAGGACCATTGGCAAAGCATATTCCAGATTATTATCTGAAGTGTGCAGACCAGGGGCAAGAGGCACCAGAGGCACAGAGACTATGAGATAGAAGAGGAGGAGGAGTGCCAAGATTATGGATCTGGGAGTCAGAGTAACAGGCAAGTTTCTTGGTCCACAGAGGCAAAGGCCAAGGGAATACGTGACGGTGGTGCTGGCTGAAGAGAGATTTTGTCATGAAGCAATGAGTGTATCCTAACTGTTTACAGATACTGACTAGTAGGAAGCAATCAACTTCCCTAACAAATGTCCATAATTACATTTGAGTTCTTTGTACACAATGCAATGAATTATTAAACCCAGTGTAGAGATAGAGCTCCACTAGAGGAATGGTTGGGGGCAGAGCATGTAACAAGGGTGGGATGTGGAGGCATGTCTGACCCCTGCCTTTTGGCAATAAAGAAGCCAGAGGAGGTCAGATATGGCCAGTTCCCATACTGTTTATTCCATCTACAAAGCATAGTCCTACTTTGAGACAAATGCAGTGATGTGGAGTCAGAAATAACTCAATGGCAATTTGTGAGTATGATGGTCGTAGATGAATTCTCTTGTTGACTTATCAGCTTGCTTGGTTGTCTCAAGTTTTTGTTCACTTAGCTCAATCATGTAGCTTATCCAAGGTCTCTCCAAGACCCATCTCCTGACTTGACTTTGATCTTATCTCTTTAAATAAGGAGAAAATACTTGTGCAAAACGTTAGTAATTCACACAAAACTGACTCAAAGACTTTTCAAATAGTGAAATGTTCGGTGGCCGTCATGTGCTTATGTAAATTTCATGATTGAGATGTGGGGGTGGATTCTAACCTGTTAATCTTGAGATAGCCATTGATTAGCCAATGAGGCCTCTGTGTGGGCATGACTTTTTCCTGAGACTTCTGGGAAATCTCATGATATTTTCCTTGTGTAGATGAGAGGCCATTTCCCCAGTTGTTGGGAGTTAGTCTTAGAGATGAGGAATTACAGATAAGACAAGCTGGCAGCATCTGAGGAGCTGAAGGAGCCAGAGGAGAAGCCACACAACCTTACCCTGATGGAACCAGACCTCTGAAGCTGGTGAAGCCATGTAGAGAGCCCTGCCAGTGCTGAGTTGATTCTACCAGCACTGAGTACTGTTGATGGACCCTGAGCCCTGGAAACGTGGAGCCATGAGGGGACCCCTGCCAGCCCTGAGACTCTGCACCCACTGACCTGTGACTTCATGAGTCAGAAGGAGACTTTATAGACTGGTAACAAGCATATATTGGACTAATATTGGACTTATGTCTTTGGACTGGACTGGGTTGGAATGCTTTCTCAATATTTCATTCCTTTTGTATATAAACCATTTCCTCATATCAATATGTGTGTCTATGAATCTTGTTTCTCTAGTCTATCTGGACTGACACATGTTCTTTATGGTTAAATGGAACCAGTTTGGAGTTCCAGCTCTATACCTTACTTGTAGGCAAATCGTTCATGTGCTTAAGCCTTAGGCTATTATTGTTGCTAGCTATAACTGAGTGTGTGGCACATATGCACCTATGAACCATAGAATAAATCACTGCCTGCCCTTGGGCTGTCCTCACAGTTACCCTTTATTTGAGCCCATTATTTAAGGTGTGTGTCAATTCATCTCATTAAAGGTTTTCCTTTTCTTCACAGACTCTAGGTTTACAAACAATTTTTGTTAAACTGGCCTGGTTTTTCCTAAAAGGAGCATTGAAAGCCTACTGATTACATGTTGGGCTGTTACCACAAGATCAGGAGTTCAAAACCACCAGTCAGTTCCAAGGGAGAAAGTTGGGGTTCTCTACTGCCATAGAGTTCCAGTCTCCGAAACGCAAAGGGCAGTCTTATAGGGTGCCTATGAGTTAGCTCTATGCTAATGAGCTTGGTTATTGTTATCTTTTTTTGGATCCTCCTTGATCCCTTCATTCACTGCCAATGTACCAATTCAGACACATAGTGACCCTCTCGGAAGGATATGGTAGAACTGCCCCTTTGGGTTTTACGAAACTTTAAGGCTCTATGGCAGTAGGCAGTCTTATCTTTAGTCCAAGGAGAGACTGATGGATTCTAATCACTGACTTGTGATCGGAGTCACCACCAGAAGTCCAACCATCCCTTGTCAAGATGTAAGTCTTGCCATTGTCACTTCTGAAGAGCGCTCTGGCTGTACTCCTGTGGGAACAGGTCCAGCAAGGCAGGACAGTGAGGGAGGTGGAGTCACCAACTCTAGGGACCAGGATCTGATGGCGCAGATCTATTTTATTATTGACTTTATATAGTATAGTGTTTAGAGGGAGTATAAGTCAATAAATGGTTTGTATGCTTACTTCCTTATTCTGAAATTTTATTCTTATAAGATTATTTTAATCACATTCTGAGGAAGTGGCAGCTTCGCCAGGGGCTAGGAAGCTTATAGGACTAACTTGTCCCGGGATCGATTTTGTCTCACCAGTGTGCTGGGAGTCCCCTTCATAGGGAGACAGTTAGCTGCTTCTCAGACCTGCTTGAGAAGGCTAAGTAGCATTCTGTGTTTTCTACACTGTTCCTCCTTTATGCATTCTAACTCCACAGACATCACCCCCAAATACTCCTTTCAAGGCAAATTTCTTTGTTCTATTGGCATCGCAAGTATAATTCAGTATTCTTCATTGGCATCATAATTCAAATAAATCAATTCTCCCATAATTTATTATTTAGTTACAATAAAATAATAATATTTATCATAGCATGGGTATGAAGTATGCTAAGGACTTATTGCAGTCCTTGATAGAAAAAAGCAGAGATGATTCATAATAATGTAAAAAATGGACAGGGACACTGATGGAGCAGTGGAAAAGAGATGCAAGCAGGAATAATACCTACTAGAAAGGTGAATTTTAATTTGAATCCCATAAAGAAGATCTCACCTTATATTAGATGGTTTATTCACCAATAATATTAAATGGTTGTTGAAAAAAGGATTTTGTAGGAACTGAGACCTGGAGTTTACACTTGTCTATGGCCAACTGAAGGAAATCAGAGTCTTTTCACCTAGATGGTACACAGACTTTAGAGATGATGCTAGCAATCTCTTGGTGGTGATCTAGGGAGGGTCTCTGGGGTTTAAGATGGATACGGGGAATAGAGAATTTTCAGTATTCTTAGATTCTGAAAATTGAAGAAGACTGATGGATGGCAAAGGAACTGCACACAGTTGTGGCTCTTTCTTTTTAAGTCCAGAGTGTAAAGAATCGTTGAGACTTGACTATAACAGAAATGTCAGCAGCTTGAATTCACTTATTCTTCCATGGGAGAAAGACCCGGTCATTCACTTCTACACAGCTTTATAACATTGGGGCAGTTCTACTTTGCAAAGCAATAGTTTTTGTTTTCTTTTCTTTGGATTTGTAGGTAGAGACATAGGTATTTTAAATAGGAGGAGTAATGATGAGCTAACTTCTGTTTAATAAAGAATTTTATCATGGACTTAACAAAATGTTACTTCTTTGTTGAAGGAGCTCAATAAGTGTTTGCTAATTACTGTCATTTGAATTCCTTTAATTTTTCCATTACTAGAGGCAGAATTGCTCTAGAGTATGGGAGAAGTTGAGTTTATGAAAGGAAACTTAGAAATTGTCTATTGTGCACAAGCATTTACTAAAGCAAAGGGACAAAGAAACAGGCCATTTTAAAGCACTTCAAAATATGACCCTCATATTTTTTCATGCAAGCTGACTTGATAGTTACTGGAAATTATGCTCAGATACTCCTGAGAAAAGAACCACCAGCTATAGCTCTGAGCTCATGAAAGGATTCATGTTTTGTAAGGAGACACAAAGGGGATAATCGCATAACCATTATGATTAGGAAACAAAGCCAGATGAGTGACAGATATGGTTACATAAGATTTAAATCTATTACACTACCCATTTGATTTCTAATTCTTTCAGTAGTCTATAGTTCAGATAAAGTTTCTGTAAGAAATAATATGCATACTTAGTTATGTTGGGACAGATGAAGCTTTTACTTATTGTTCAAAAAGTTTAAACTTGTCAGCAATTGATATCCTTCTAAATAGATTAGAAAGCACCAGAAAACATGCCAGATTAGCTTCAAAACTTCAGTTTGAATCATTGTTAATTCTGACCTGAAGAATAGAATGAGGTGGCTTTGGACAAAAGAGAAGCACTCTTCTTTCCCCTTTTAAAGATGCTTTCTCCTTTGTGTAGGGTAAGCAAATGTAGGAGTCTTAGATGAACCCCCTAGAGTCAAGATTTATGCTTTTAATATCTCCTTATAAAATCATACCATTTTATATCATTTGACAGCTTGGGCAATTTTTTTTTCATTTAGACTATAGAATAAAGTCTTTCAGGTTGTTCTTTTTTTTCCAGTTCAGCTTGTGGGCCACTATTTTATTCATGCATAATGCGGGGGAAAAGGTTTGCTTCCTTTGTATTTTCTCGTCACAAAGAGGGAAGATATATTTTTTTGTTCTAAAACTCTTTTGTCAAAAGTCATGCTTGTTTTTTTATATTTACGTTATCTATCATATCTATCATTGCCATATATACCCCTTTATGACTCTGAGAATAAAATGTAAGCTCACATCTGATTTCATGAAGAGTTACTTAAAATATTTACTCAAATACCCACAAACACAATAAATTTTATCTATAATAAAATATTATGGTACTAAAATTGATTTTCATGACCTATTCACTTGTTATCTGTTTTAAATTATTTAATAATGTTATTTGGTTTGTGTGTATGTGTGTGTGCATGTGTGTATGTGTGGCAGCAGTAGTATTTGAGAACAAAGGAAATACAATAGCAATTCAATTTTGAGGCATCTAAAATTTACAGGGAAGAGTATTGAAAATATTTCTACTTTATAACTGAAGTCAATTTAAGAAATGTAATAAATTTAAATTTCATATCAGGAACAAGACAGAGAGGAGGATATCATACAACCCAAATATAATTTATCAAATACCAATTTCATTTTGTTCAATCTTCTGATAGTTATTCTTTTAAAATGATTTCTATATAGGTATTATAATGCCTAACTAAATAAATGCCATATTGCTATTGTATATTATACTGTATTCAGCTATACATTCATTATATATTAATAAAGTACTAGCATTATGTCCATTATAATATCAAAAACTGTGAAGCTGTGCCTGGCTCAACATATCCTAGAACCTCAGGGAGCTTCTTTCTATAAGCTGAAGAACTGAATAAGAGACTACATTCTATGTTCTACATGACAAAAAAAAAAAGACCCTTATATATGAGTAGATGAATATAGAAAAAACATCCCAGCCCTATCCAGATCCAGTCCATAAGTCTAATATTAGCCCATATGTAAGATTCCAAGTTACAAAGTTCTCTTCAGACTCACGAAATACATACAATGATGCTGAAAGCAGAAAGATCACAGGCCAGTGGGTGAGAAGTCTTGTGGATCTAGTTATGGTGGAAGAATCTCAGCGCTGGTGTAGGTATCCACGTGGCTCCTTCAGGCCCAGGGCTCTCACTGCCATCAGCATTGATTCAAGTGTCTTGTTAGTAGAAAGTCTCTCAGGGAGTGAGCCAGGGCCCCACCTCCAGCAAGCTATCTCCTTAGCACCTGCAAATGAGGTTACCACACTGTGACCTGCTTGACAGGTAAACTCTACCCCTTCACTTGTAAGTCTTAAATTGATGTCAGATTATGTAACTAGCACAGACCACCCTTTGTCAATTTAAGACTTTTACATAACTCTTTAGCGATCTATATTTTACAAACAATAATAAAATCCTTTCTGTACCTAATAAGATAAAACTAAAATGCATACAACTCAATATGTGTCACTCTCATTTAAGCACAGCATTCTATAGTTGAATAACACAACAATTCTATATCTGAGAGTTGCATTTAAGTAACACCTACACATTTATCCTTTAAATATATAACCCCACCTATGAAAATTTGTAAGCTAACCACTTCAAGCCTTTATTCTCACCATTTTACATATTCAATTCCTGTGTTACTCACTTACATCAACTCAGTTCTCTGAGGAGACAATCATATTCTTTTATGTGAAGAATCCTTATTCCAATTGGAAACTTATGAAGTTCACAGCCACAAGCAATGTCAAGTCAGAACAGATCATCCATAAAATCAGTAACAACATGCACTCATTCACAGATGTAAACATTCCCTCTTCATCTGATTGATTTCTCAGTGTGCGTTATCACACTTAGTTTCACCAGGGTGTTCAGTGGTCACCTTGCCTTTACCATGAGTTCCTTTACAAATTCTCAACAAGCCTAGTCCTCCCATGCTAGGTCATGAATTTTAGACCAGTCAACCCATTCTTATCTTCTCCTCTGGTTCCTATAAACAAGGTCCACTGGTGTCAGTGGCCAATCTTTTCTCCCACTACCACTCAACAAATGGATCCTGGTGGTCACCTAGCAAGCATTTCAGGCTGTCACAAAGAGACAGTCCCAGAGAGGAGTTCTCTTTGTGGTTCCGGTTTTTTTTCTAGCTTCTGACAAAAACCACTAGCTCAAACTTCAAATATCCTACCAGTTCCTTTTATCTTCAATCTGTCAGCAATAGCCAATTAGGCAAGACTTCTCAAATACAAACATCTTGAGTGCTCCAAAGCACTGGGTAGGGTTAATCTTTTCAGAGCCTTCTTTGCAGGTGTGTCCTAACACATTTAAAGATCCAAATTTTAATGGCTCAAGGCAAGTGGACTTACAAGCTTTCTATTTTCATACTCCCTAATCCTCCTTTCTATAATCCTTATATCAACAATAATAAGTAGAGAAAATCAGTATAAACAAAGTCTAATTAGATACTAAACTCAATTCTTAAACCAGACAAGTTCAACTTCTTATTTAGCTCATCTTAATCCTTATTGTGATAGTTACATAATCTGGTGTCAATTTGAATATTCAGATTGAAGGGGTAGAATCTAGCCTGTCAATCAGATCATAGCCAATGAGTCCTTTCTGTGAGCATGGCCTTCTCCTGGGGATTCTGGGACTCCTGTATTCCTCCTTGGAGGTGGAAAACACATTGTCTCTCGGTTCACTTCCTGAGAAACATTGCATCTGACAAGACACATGGAAACTACATGAGTGCCCTAAGCTACAGGAATCACATGGAGACCCCATGGAAGTAGGGTGATGGCAGTCAGATCCTTGGAAATGAAGGAATCATGTAAGGACCACTGCCAATGCTGAGCTGCCTCTACAGTCACTGGATCCACAAGTCTTCTGACCCACTGGCCAGTGATTGTCCTGCATTTGGCATCATTGCATATGTTTCATGAATCTGAAGAGAACTTTATAGATTGGTATGTGACAAATGGGCTAATATAGGACTTATGGACTTGATCTGAACTGTACTGGAATATGTTTTTACAGTATTCAACTACTTTTGTATATCAAGCTTTTTCCTGTACACATATCAGTGTTTATATATTTGCCTTTCTAGTTTACCCAGACAAACACAACTGGACTCCTTTATCAAAACTTGACTATTTTATTCAGTTGAAATACATATTTTGGTATTCAGCTGTTGCCTGCTTTTCTTTTGCTGCTGGTGCTTTTTGTTAAAAAGCTGTGCACACAATTGAAAGTGGTCCATGTAGTTGGTGTGTCCTGTAGTCCTCCATTTGCCATTGGCCATTCTGTTTGTCACATTTCTCCAATTGCTAAAGACCTGTGTTTCTTCCTGGAGATGATGGGCTCTTTTCTGCTCCCTAGAATTTTAAGCTTCTGATTTTTTCCAAGGAAACACATTTAGTTATTTTCTCTAAATTATCATAAACTCTTCAATTCCGTCTGAACTTTTTTCTACTCTAACTTCATTTTCATTGCCTTCTAATTTGGTAATAGTTGAAAATGTCATTAACCTGCTGCTGTTTTTTGTCCTTATCACTAATAACAGTGCTGACTCTTCTGTAGCTTGACACTCACCCTGAGGAGTCAGACAGCAAGCACACGTCATCAGCTCACAGGCTTTACCCCTGGAAAGATGACTCTTCTTCTGGCTTTTGCAAAAACCAGTTATTGATTATGAGTCCTGGTGACAGTCTGATTATATTTGCTCAGGTTTATTTAAAAGTAAATAAATAAATATCTCATATGCACCTAAATGTTGGGAAGGAGGTCTTATATAAGGAACAATACCAATTCTGAAAAACACCTACTTTTAGGGGGAGCCAATTAAAAGGGTCTGCATATAACCTCCTTCCTCGGGGACAGACACCAGGGAAGAAGGAAGACATGACAATGAATACACAATTGTGCTATGCGTACAATGAACGTATGTACAGATTGTGATAAGAGTTGTATGAATCCCTAATAAAACAATTTAAAACAACAACAACAACAAAGCAAAACGTACAGATTATATCAGTTCTATTTCTGACCCTCTTTATAAGAACTCTCTTTCTGTAGGGAACATTAGCATTCAGAATTATGGTGAATTGGTGATAATTTCTCGGTAACTGAAATTATAATTAGGAACATAATGTTTATTTCAGTATGAATAGCTGTCCTCCTCACACACTCAAGAACTCTGTAAAGAAACATGCCTTAGTTTCCAAGCACTAAGCTCCCCTTCTTCCTGAAGTTCACCAGGGAAAAAGCAAATTTTATTTTTCAAGGTTTATATATTTTTTGTGCATTTTCAGTCAAGAGCAAATCTACTTTAGAAATGCCTTTGGATTGTATATTTATTCCGTTATATAATGTTAATATGGAACAAAAAAGTACCCTTTTTTTCTAACATGTTTTAAGCCCATTTGAGTGTCTGATTTTTCATAACTTACATACCAATTTATATGTATATAAAATTTTCAATAAAATTATGAAATTAGAATTATTTGGCATTTTTAGTATGTATTTTTAAAATAAGAGGCAAATATGATATACGATTTTTCCAAGAACTTACTCACAAACAGAAAGAACACATAGCTTTCACTGAGGTGTGCTGGAGGTCACTGCTTACAGTATGGCCTGGCCACTCCTGATGGCCAAGGCCCCCTGCTCCACCACGTGAATAACATTTGATTTAGTAGGTTTTCTGCTTTGCAGATCATACGATACCAGGATGGATTATGTAATAGATAATTTAAAGGAAATTAGAAATAATAGAGAAGTTGAGTCTCTGGGTAAAATGGCATGATAGTGTTTCTTTTTTTGTTTTGCTTTAATAAGAAATAAATCACTGCATGTCATTGAGTTTTGAACCGCACACCAATTTTCACTACATAAGACTTTCCCCATTATAGGTGATCAAGTTACTCTTTTGTACGTTCAGTAGCTAATGGATGTCAAACGGTCAGATTGGAAAAAGAGGAAGAAGTGAAGCCAAAGTCCTCAACTTTCTCTGGCAGAGCAACTGCAACTTGCAGTTAGCAGCAGCCCAGTGCTGAGCCCGCAGTTTCACCAGAGTCCCCATTTACTCAGTGGAGCTCTTCTAACATGTGGAGGGTGGTGCCATCACGGTCTCTTACAATTTGGGGCTTATATGTAGATTTTCATAAAGAATTGTCACACGAGAATTCCACAAACGCATATATTTCCTCGGGAAAGTGAATTCATTTTGTCTTTCAGCTAGGGTGGAGATTTGTATAATGGAAAGATGGCCTGGGCATAATGGAAGATCTATGTATAGTATAGAAAGAGGAAGACAGTTAAGAACATGGATTGACTCAGTGGCTTTTACTCTTGGCTCACGCCTCATGGCAAGTGTGAGGTTGGTGCAGGGCCGGGCTGGGTTTCATTCCGCTGTACTGGGATTGCTATGAGTTGGAATCGCAACAGAAGACACACCTTGGTATATATTGGTTTGCGAGGAAAAGCCATGAGGTTGGAACAATGATTACAACACACCAACATTTAGGAATCAGCAAGCTCTGGAAGGCCAAAACGAGTCTTAACAGGAAGCTTCAGGACTAAACTGAAATGGTGAATCAGGGCTTGCAGGAAGAGCGTTAGGGAAGCTATGGTTCAGAGATTAGGTAAAAAAACAAGGGGCGAGACAGATGAAGGAAAGTCATCTGGAGATAAAAGGAGGTGGAGGGGCAGCCAGATGTTGATGCAAGTCACTAGGTGTGGCTTTCTGATTTCAAAGAGCTATGCATTAGTCTGGGTCAACTAGAGAAACAAATTCATAGACACTCAAGTGTGTGTAAGAAAGATCTTTAAATAAAAGCAATTGCATATTGAGAAAGCATGCCAGCCCAGTCTTGATCATGTCCTTCAGGCCACTATTAGCAAATATGTCTGTTACCAATCTATAAATTCCTCCTCAGACTCACACCACACATGTAATGGTGCTGAATGCGGGAAGACTGAAGGCCAGTGGGTGGAAAGTCTTGTGGATCCTGTGGCGGTGGCAGCATCTCAGTGCTGGAAGGAATCCCCCCTTGGCTCCTCCAGCTCCCCAGCCTTTGCCTAGCTCTATGTGTCTCAGCAGCAGCGAGATGAAACAGTCACTCTGTGTGCCTCTGGTCTCCAGTGACCCATTTATCTCCCGGCACCTTCAAAGGAGGCCATCAAGCTTGACCCGATTGACAGGCTAGACTCCACCCCTTCACAAGTTGACACCAGATTATCTAACTACCACAAGCAGAAACATGTATCCAAGGATCAGATTAGAATAAGCCTAATCAGTAAAGTACAAAGAAGAGATTTTTAAAAATGGTTTAGGAAGTTCTATTGAGCACTTCTGGTTGAGGGGTCTACCACTGAGGTCTAAGGAATTTTGTGAATCTTATGGGTGAGTATGTAAAATACTATGTGTATGTGCATTCTTTATCCTTGAAAGAAGTTTCAAAGCTCTTATTAAATTTTCTAAGAAGCCACTGATACCTCAAAGAACTAAAGCCACAATATTTCAAAGGCTCTCCTAGAAACTAACATCATGGATGGTAATTAAAGTATGGTATCAGAAAGAGTACAATTTATGTAAAAGAGAAAAATTTGCAATGCCACCTTGATTAACACCAACCTCAACTAAGGGTTATTTAAAATGCTGTCAAGTAAAAGTGTGCCCCACTCTTTCTATCTATGGTAAAAATATATACTCTGCTCATTAACCTGTACTTCTCAACATGATTCTATAGGTTTGTATAGAATTTGATAGATTACATAGAAGCTAAGTATATAGAGGAGTATATTAGAAAAAATTAGCTGAAGGTTGGAATAGATATTAGGTGCTGTAAAAATGTATGTGGTGTTAAACAATTTCATTTAAAAAAGAGAAGGGAGAGCATTTCAGTTAGAAATTGGGGAGCAGACAAAACTAACAACAGTACTAGCTCCTATTAGGATATTAAATGAAATGTGTTATACTGGAGAACACTGCTTGTTACATTTATAAATTCTTATTATAGGGAGACATGTAATATTTCTATTTTATAGATTTATTTCACATAATAGTACTGCAAAATGCCCATCTCTCTTAACATGTCAGTTAAATTTTCCTCTAAAGTAATATATTCAAATAGAAGTTTCAGCAAAATTGACATATTTGACAGATAAATTAGTTCTCAGACCTAATCATTTTAGTAGATTGTTTTTTCACTGAGAGAATGGCCCAATAGAAGTGTAAGCCATTTCCAAAACAAGTATTGCACATTTTATTAAGGCACTTTCTTCACAGAAATAGTTACCAATATCTGAAACAAATTCAATATAATAAGTTAATTAAATATGCATCATGTGATTATAAAAAACTTATAGAGAGACATTTAATTGTGCCTGTTCAACCATTAGCTTATTATAAACACTCAGATCTGTATACACTAAGCTGAATGCATATACCACAAAGCCCAAGCAATTGTGTTACAGTCAGTTCTCACTCATGGTGACACTGCATGTTTAAGAGTAGAATTTCATGCAGTGAGATTATCAACAGCTGTAACTAGAAGGAAGTTGATGACCAGTCCTTTCTTCTGCGGTACCACTGGGTGCATTTGAAGCCTGAATTTTACACATGGTAGCTGAGTGCAGGCACTATTTGCAGTTCATCAAATGATCTATCAAAGCAGTGGTTCTCCACCTTCCTAATGGCGCAACTTTTTAATACAGTTCCTCATGTTGTGATGACCCCCAACCATAGAATTATTTTCACTGCTACTTTTCTGAGAACAGGTGTATTAAAGGATATTATTATAGCTATTGAAAAGCATTGAAAAGCATAGAGCAAAATTCTGGCTCATAGCCACTCTTTGGGACCTATTATTTTGTTGTCATTATGGTGTTAGGTGTCATCAAGTTGGTAGTGACTGTATGTCCAAAACTCTGACTGTTCTGGCACCATCCTCACAAGCATTCCTATGCTGGAACCCCTGCTTGCAGCCACTGTGTCCATCCATCTCTTTGAGACCCTTTCTCTTTTTTGCTGCCCTTCTACTTTATCAAGCATGATAACTTTCTCCAGTGACTGATCTGACAGAGAGTGGACTTGTAGTGAGTATATATGATGGTCCTCGAAGAGTTCATAAGATGAGACGTTCATTACAAACATTTACTTCATATCGGTTGCATAATTGTCCTGAAAGAGAATCAGAGAAGATACCAAACCAAAACATCAAAGTCAATCCTATCTAGTCACTGCTGCCTCAACTGGACACTCTAGGATGAGTTCACATGCCCCTGTGTTTCTGACGCTGTGATTTCTGAAGGAAGTAGAGGTCCCTCTCTCTTTCCCAGACAACTGCCAGAGGTTTCAAATCGCTGACCTCACCAATAGCAGCCAGGGTGCAACCATTACCCTATTAGGGCTCTTTTTGATGAGGGGTGGTGGTGGTGGTGAGGCTCTAAAATAGTTCAGAATCATTTCTCAACTATTCTCAAGATGTATGTGATTAAATAGAACAAATATTTTCATCTACAATACAGTGATGATTCAGGTTTGTTTATCCTTTATTTTTCTCAGATTTGTTTATCCTTGATGTTTATCCTTTATATATACATCCTCGCTACTTGGAAATGAAATGGAAACAATACTGAATAGAATTTTATTTACAACCCACCAAAATAACTTCATTATTATTTTTCTGCAGTTTTATCAACCAAGATTTAAATGAAAGGAAAATTGAAGAAACGAACTAAAGATAATTGATATAAATAGCACAGAAGAGTAGAAAACAAGAGGTCTGCTTTAGGCTACTAATTAAAAGAGACAAGGTAATTTGCAACGGGTGTGAATTCAAGAACAAAGCAAAAAGAGTACAATAAATTATTCTTGATGGAAATGAAGACTGCTTTTAGTAGTGATTCTTATATTAGAATGTAAGTATGGCTCTAATTAAAATAATACCCACAATTGTCAAGTAGAAATATGCCTGTGAAATTAGCATATTAACAAGGCTCATATTTTTTCCAAAATGTTCCATTATTCTTGAAAGAGGCTAACACATTTAATAGTATTAAGGTCCTATTAGAAATTGTGTTAAGTAGCTAATTCCAGAGACTATTTAGAACCTTTCCCAAGAGCATGTAATTTCTATAACTAGATAATAAACTTATATCTTAAAATTCTTCCTATTCTTTTAATCACAGTTCCAAGCACATGTTATGTGCTGTCATTTGGTAGATTTTTGGTGGTTTTTCCACTTTAAATTAATAGACTGCTTACTCGGCAGCTCAACCAAAGATGAAGATGGAAACTTGTGGTTACAGACATTGGAAAGATACTTGTTTAGAAACAAACAGAAGCCCCCCTTAATGTACTAGCTCTCAATATTATCTGTGTTATTCCTTCTAATGAGCTGCAAGGTCACTATTATTATGATTTCCATTTACATAGGAAAAGACAGGCTTAAAAGGTTATATAATATTTTGGAGCTGAGACAACAATAACAGAATCTCAAAACGAAACTTGGCAAACTCAGGAAACAATGGTGACAATTGCCTGACTATATCCCCAGCATCATATATAAATGTATTTACATATGTACATGCCTGTATTTATACCTCAATAAATGCCCTGTGCCTTCTACTTCCTTCCTCTAGTTCCTTTTACTTTCCTCCTGTTCCACTGTCATCCTCAGCCTTCATTTGGGTTTCCACAATTCCTCTTGGTTACATTACCCTTGATCACACCCTAGCAGGCCTCCTACACGCTCCTTGCCATCTATTTTGAGTCACTTGTTTTGACCTTGTTCCTAGGTCTGCTAACACCCACTTCCTTTCCCCCTTCTCCCTTCCAGTACCTGCATATTTTTTAACACAGTAATTTACTCTCTTAAATGCCTATCTTGAAATCATATCATTAAAAACCCCTCTATCCACAACATTGTGTACTATTTCTTATAGAAATAAAAATTGAAATGTGCAAAATATTTAGCATAAGATAAATCAATATTTAAATAAAGCACAATGCACTGAAGGAGTCTCGGGGACTTTTTCAGGTAATGGAAGGGCTCACAAAGTCAGTGGTTTAAGCCCACCAGTCACTCCAAAGGAGAAAACTGAGGCTATCTGCTCCCATAAGGATTTACATGCTTGGGAATTTTCTTGATATGAGTTAGAATGAACTCAATGACAGGGCTTGAGGCATAGTACACTTACTTCCTAAACTGTTATAATCAATTAAATTTATGGTTAAGGAGAGTTTAAAATTAATTAGAAAAAGTATTAGATATGAGAGTAGACAAAAAGTATTTCTACTAAGATTCCAGTTCTTATAGGCTTGACTTTATTCCAAGCAAAATGCATTTTAAATGGTATTTTGATCAGTAGAAGTTACAGGCACATTATCTCAGTAATGCACTTCTCTTAGTGTCATTAAGTTGCCTTCCCTACCTCTCCCCCGCCCCCCCACTTCCACTATCATGATCCCAATTCTACTTTACAACATGTGCTGGAACATGTGCTGGAAACACAGGAAATCCAGGAAAGATGAACCCCTCAGAAACAAAAATGAGATTTGTTATGCCAGGAGGGTAAGGGAAAGGTGGGGTATAAACGGGGAAGTGATCATAAGGATTTACAAATAACCCCCTCCCTGGGTGATGGACAACAGAAAAGTGGGTGAAAGAATACATCAGTTAGTGTATTACATGGAAAAAAAAGTTATGTTATCAACTGTGAGGGAAGGAAGGAGGATGGGGGGAGGAGGGTGAAAATGAGAAACTGATACCAAGAACTTAAGTAAAAAGAAAATGTTCTGAATATAATGACAGCAACAAATGCACAAATAAGGTTGGCATAATGGATGGGTGTATTGATTGTGATAAGATATATACAATCAAATGATTTAAAAGTAAATAAATAAAGAAAATAGAATAAAAATGCAGGGATTTAGGGATTATGAGAGATTAATCAGAAATATATATTCCTTAGTCTGGGAAGAATATTGTCTTTAAAAGAGGTCATCTATATTTATTTGATCACCATAAATTTAAACATTTGTTTCACTAGGTTGTTAGTATGTTTCAATTTTACATACTATTTACTTGTGTTGCAGGCAAGTAGTTTGAAATTCAACCTACAAATATTTGAGTTCACCAACTTATTAGGAATGACCCTTTTCTTTGGCTACTTCCCCTGTATACTATATTGATTTAAATGTATGCCTTATTATGATAGTGGGTTTTAAGATGAATGATTCTGAATCTTAACTAAAATGTAGCTTAAATTCTCAGAAAATAGCAGATCATTAAATCACTAAGTAAATTGAATACAAATGCCTTATTTGAAGGCAGGCAATCAGGGAACTTGCTTGATTGTTCCTTCCTTCTTTCCTTCCTTCCCTCCTTCCTTCCTTCCTTCCTTCCTTCCTTCCTTCCTTCCTTCCTTCTTTCCTTTCTTCTTCTTCTTCTTCTTCTTCTTCTTCTTCTTCTTCTTCTTCTTCTTCTTCTTCTTCTTCTTCTTCTTCTTCTTCTTCTTCTTTTCCTCCTCTTTTACCACCATAGATGATTTTAGGTGCGAATATTGCAGGAAAGCAGAAATTAACAAAGAGTTTAGGATCCTAAATTATGATGAAAAGCAAACTGCAATATTCCATGTTGATTAGTAGGGGGCACTTAGGCAGATGAATCATAATTTTATACTGGTCCAAAGCCAGCACTATTACCAATAAGGATAGAAAAAGTCAAGTGTATCTACCTCATAATAAATAAAATATTTTATCTCTTCTAAGTTTGAACTTTGGCTAATGCAAACAGAGAGAAGGAGGAGTCTGTGACAGCTCAGCCATCTCTCAGCAAAGACACAATCTCAAAAGAAGGGCATTAGTGTGCTAGATTCCCATTGCACCCAGAGAGCCCACTGCAATGAAGTTCATTTGAAGTGCTAGCAACCTTTCAGGTCGGGGTAGGCCTGCTCTACTATGCCAGCAGGGTTTCTCTCATTTAACCAAGGGTGACTTATACACCCTAAAATAATAAGTTAAGATGAAGATCTAGGGTAGAATTCAGACAAGTGGGTATTTTAAATAGTTTATGGCCATGGAGCAGATAATGGCTAATATAAAAAAGGCTATTCTTCATAATTTTATTCTTTCTTTTTGTTCTTTTTTGCTTTTGTCCTTAGAAAGAACACACTTGTGTCCTCTTGGATACAAACATGGTGGACATGACTGGTTCCCATGATCATTTATACATGAATCTTTTATACATGTAAAGGCCCCATTCTTTCTTGAGTGCACCAGTGCTTCATATACTTTCTAAAAGACACGAATAAATTGTATAAGAATATAGAAATCACAATCCTATGCAATAATATCTTGAGGTCAGAAAAAGCTACCAAAATGATATGGTATCCAAATTGGGTGTTATACTATCAGTCAGAGTTTTCCAGACACAGAGCGCTGGGGGCAAACGGTAGTCTTAAAAGATGGAAGAGCATGAGCAGAAGCAGAGCAGAAAGCACCTGACATACCTTTTCAGAGAATAATGGGTCTAAAAGCAGACTAGAGTTTTGGCCACCAATGAATTAATAGGAAAAGGAAGTTCACTTTAAATTTTTCATTTTTTTTTAAGCCTGGGAAACCAGATATCTAAGATCTATTTCTTACTTTGTCATCTTAATGTTTCCTCAATGTACACATTTTGAGAGGAATTGGACTAAATCAAGGGTTGATAAAACGTATTTAATAAAGAGCTAAATAGCGATTATTTTTACCTGTGGACTATACAACAACTTAATTCTGTTGCGATAATGTGAAAGCAGCCATAAATTAAAAATCAGTGAACAAGGATTGATTTATAGAGTTTATTTTGCTTTATTTTTTTCAAGTTTGTTGTTTCAGGTAAACTTAACCTGAGAGCAACATATCTTTTAATCATAGTATTTAAAATAATATTGCTATTAAGGGGGGAGAGTGAATATCATTCTTTAGTTAGTACAGACATCTGTGAGAATGCTTTCCATGTTGAAGGATGCAACTCATATAAGAGAAGCAGAGAATCATATAAAAGAAGAAACAAAAACAAGCCACAAAGAAGTTAAAAGTAATATTTTTTGCAAATATCTGTGACTAATCTTTTTCTGGGGGAAATGTCAGTAATATAAAACACATTTAAAAATTTAACCTTGACAATGATTATAGGTTTATAATATTGGTTGATGTATTTCTATTTATTTTGGTTTTCTGGGCTTCAGAAGCAGGGGAGTGGAACTCTCTGATGTACTAGTCTCTATTAAGCCAAAATTAAACATGTGTTTGAATAATGCATATCTAATGAGGATTGTTGGTTCAAAAAATAAGTTCATTAATACAGCTATCTGCTCCAGTAGATTCCAAAGCCACCCTGGAGGTGGAATAAAAACACGGAGCCCAGTTTGTATCCTATGTAATCCTGTGGAAACACAAACTCATTAAAATAGTTGTGCTTCAGTAATTTCTGTGTGTATTTCTGTAGAGTGAACACTCATATTGAAGAGTTTCATGGAAGCAATTGGGAGAGGGAAGAAAGTCTGGATTCACTGAAAACCTTGAAACATCAATGTGTTAGGGTTCTGTAGAAAAACAAAAACAGGAGACTTATGATCATATAATATACATTACATTACATACATTCATATATACACATACAGCACAAAGGAATATAAAAGCTAATTAGTGCACACAGCAGTACAGAGGGCTCAGTTCAACTCACTTCCAAGGAGCAGTTAATGTACTGGAAGACCTTTAAATCATGACAGCTGCTGTGAAAAAGGTGAAGGAAGCAGACAGATGAGTCTTCCCTCAGGCAATGCCGGCAGTAAGGCCACAGGCAGCAAACATTAGAAAGGGTCCCCAATAGTCAGCAACCCAGAAACTTAGTGAATCAGGCCCAGATGGGATATTGAACTCAAGCAATGCAAGGCGAAGGATCTGCCAGCCTGAAGTTCTAACAATATATACATCAGCAACCCATGGACTGGCTGTTGCACAGATAGTGTTGCTCACGAGTGCAGGCAGTGAACTAGCAGAAGCAGCCTCATGCTGGTCCAATAACAAGAACAAAAGAATGGGGAGTGGGTCATTTATTTCTTTGTCCTCCAACCAAACTGTGACTGAATTAATCGCACATGTTCCTGTTGGCCAGGTTGGCTCAATAAGCCTACTTATCACATCCAGTTAATACTAAAAAAAAAAAAAAAAGAGGAGACTTAAAAAATGTATGTGGCAGTCATGTATTCGAGATATCAATTTCATGATTGAGATGTAGGGGTGGGTTCTAGCCTGTTAATCTGGAGATAGCCATTGAGTAGCCAATGAGGCCTCCCTGTGGACATGGCTTTCTCCTGAGACTTCTGGGAAATCTCATGATATTTCCCTCATGGAGATGAGAAGCTATCTCCCCAGTTGTTGGGAGTCAGTCTCCGAGACAGCAAACTACAGAAAAGACAAGATGGCAGCGTCCGAGGAGCTGGAGGAACTGGAGGAGAAGGCACACGGCCTTACCCTGATGGAACCAGACCTCTGAAGCTGGAGAAGCTACGTGGAGATTCTTGCCACAGCTGAGTTGCTTCTACCACCACTGGATGCTGTTGATGGACCCTGAGACCTGGAAGCGAGGAGCCATGGGGAGAACCCTGTCAGTGCTGGGATTCTGCACCCACCGATCTGTGACTTTGTGAGTCATAAGGAGACTTTATAGACTGGTATCAGGGATATGAGCTAATATTGGACTTATGATTTTGAACTGGATTGGGTTGGGATGTTTCTCAATGTTCCATTCCTCTTGTATATGAACCTTACCCTTACATCCATATGCCTGTCTATGAATTTTTTCTCTAGTCTATCCAGACTAACACCATGAGCTATTTTTCAACCTTGACCAACACATCTATGCATATAGATTAATACATTGATTTCAACCTGTCTCATAAACTTGTCAAAAATAGAAGTATTTGGAAACAAACACCACATTTTCCTATTCTGCCTCTTTTTGTTCCACTTCTTGAGAGAATAAACAAATGAATATGTGAAGATCAAAGTTCAGCACCAGAATCACACTAAAGATAATCCATATATAGAAGTCCAGCTTAGATTTATCGAAGTTTCAATGGGTCATATGACTTCCAGCTGTCTACTATATTAGTCTGTGTCCTGAGAAGTTAGGGGGGAACATGCAGCATCATTTGCAGGAATAGCTAAACATGTTCCGCTTCTACACTTCCTGCCAACTAGAAACCACACAGATGGAAGCAAACTGAGACTCACCTGTTTAGGCTCTCATATTGCCAGCTTGAGCAGCTAGGGTCTCTGTATAAATAAATTCAGTGGGTACAGCTGCTTTGCCAACCTGGACTGATCAAAACAGAAATCACCAAACTTTTCCCAGGGTCGGAGAGTAAACATTTAGGTTGTAGGCCTATAAGGCTTTCATTGCAAGTGCTTAGTCCTGTTGTTACAGAGGAAAAACAGCCAAAGGCAATCAATAAATAAATGAATGTGACTTGACTGTGCTCTGATTGAAGTTGTAATCATTGGAACCCATCATTTGCATGTGTCATGCAATATTATTTTTATCTCTTTCAATGGTTCAGAAATATGAAAACTATTCTTACCTTGCCTTTTCTAGGAAAATGTGAACAACAAGTTGTTTGGTAGATGGTGGAGCAGATTTGGCCCATGGGCTATAGTGTGTCGAACAGTTAGACTGAATTATGAAAGAGAAGGAAATGCGTTTTTAAGTCTTTCTTTTTCAAGGTGTCTCGGTGGCATCGTGATTAAATGTTGAGCTCAACTAAAAGATGAGAAGTTCGAGACCAGCAGCCTCTCTAAGGGAGAAACAGACGTGGGAACCCACAGGGGCAGTTCTAACCTGTCTTATAGGCACACCATGACTCGAAACTGGCTTGATGGCCATGAGCTTAATTTTCTGGCCTCCACACTGATCATTTATTTTCCTGTCTTTCTCATGACCATTTGCTTTCTTCATATATGATGTTCTTGATGTTCTACTGCTCATGTCCCAGTCTGGGTTGACTAGAGCAATGGTTCCCAACCTGTGAGTCAGATACCTTTGGGGGTTGAACAACCCTTTCACAGGGGTCGCCTTTTTCTTAACAGTAGCAAAATTACAGTTATGAAGTGGAAACAAAAATAATATTATGGTTGGGTGATCACCAGAGCATGAGGAACTGTATTAAAGGGTCACAGCATTAGGAAGATTGAGATCCACTGACCTAGAGAAACAAATTTAGAGAGATACTTTTAAAAATCATTTTATTGGGGGCTCATACATCGCTTATCACAATATATACATACACATACTGTGCAAAGCATCTTCACATGCCTGCTGCCATCATCATTCTCCAAATATCTGCTTTTCCACTTGAGCCCTTGGTACCAGCTTTTCATTCTTTCCCCTTCCTCCCTACTCCCTCCCAACCAACCCTCAATACTTTATAAATGATTACTATTTTGCCATATCTTACACTGCATGACATCTACCCTTACCCACTCCTCCAATGTCCTCCCTTCAGATAGGAGATTATATGTAAATTCTTATAATTGGATCTCCCTCTCTACCCCACCTTCCCTCCACCCATCCAGTAACTCCACTCTCACTATTGGTCCTGAGGGGTACATCTGTCCTGGGTTCCCATATTTCCAGTTCCCATCTTCCAGTCCAGCTGGATTTGTAAGATAGAATTGGGACCATGATAGTTGGCGAGGAAAGTTGTATGTTTCATCACTATTTCACTGCACTCTGACTGGCCCGTCTCCTCTCTGTGATTCTTCTGTAAGGGGATGTCCAACTGCCCACAAATGGGCCTTGGGTCCCCACCCTGTTCTCCACTTCATTCATAATGATGTATTTCTTGTTCTTTGATGCTTGATACCTGCCCCCTTTGACCCCTCGTGATCACACAGGCTGGTGTGCTTCGTCCATGTGGGCTTTGCTGCTTCTGCGCTAGATGACCACTTATTTACCTTCACGCCTTTAAGACCCCAGATGCTTTATCATTTTGTAGCTGGGAACCATCAGTTTCCTCCATCCTGTTGCCTCTGTACCCATTTTCCTCAGCGATCACATCGAGAGGGTGGGCTCATAATGATATGATTTTTGTTCCTTGATGCCTGATACCTGATTCTTTCCACAACTTGTGGTCTTCCACAACTTGTGGTCGCACAAACTGGTGTGCTTCTTCTATGGTGGGCTTTGTTGCTCCTGAGCTAGATGTCCACTCATTTATCCTCAGCCCTTTAAGACCCTAGATGCTAAATCTTTTGATAGCTGGGCACCATCACCATTCTTCACCACTCTTGTTATTGTCCCCACATGTTGTCAGTGATCGTCTTGGGAAGGTGAGCACACAGTGATATGGTTTTTCCTGTTTGATGCCTGAGACGATCTTTTTGACACTTTGTGATCACACTGACTGGTGTGCTTCTTCCATTTGGGTTTGACTACTTCTCAAATAAATGTTCGCCTGTTTATCTTCAAGCTTTTAAGACCGCAAATGCTATATCCTTTGATAGCTGGGTGCCATCAGCTTTCTTCACCACATTTGCTTATGCACCCATTTGACTTCAGTGATCATATTGGGCCAAGATCTAATCCTTCCTTATCATATATGGTCATTAAGCATATGAGAAAATGTTCCCGATCATTAGCCATTAGATAAATGCAGATCAGAACAACCATGAAATACTGTTTAACACCTTTGAGGCTGGCCCAAATCAGAAAATCAGAGAACAACAAATGTTGGAGGGGATGTGGCAAAATAGGAAAACTTCTGCATTGTTGGTTGTCCTGTGGATATGTACAGACATTAGAGAAAGCAGTATGGTGATACTTAATGAAAATGGAAATTGAGCTACCTTATGACCCAGCTATCTCTCTACTGGGTGTATACCCAGAAGAGATAAGAAATAAACCATGGCCGGTGGTGTGCACGGTCAATGTTTATTGCAGCGTAATTCACAATCGCAAAGAATTGGAAGCAATCTAAATCTCTACTGGTAGAAATTCAGATTGTGGCACATACACACAATGGAGTACTTTGCCTCACCCCAAAGCACTGATGAACATATGAAACACGTCTTCTCATGGAAAGAACTGGAGGAAATGATGATAAGTGAAGTCAGTCAATCACAAAAGGAGTACAGCATGAGTCCCCTGAGGCAAGTGTAACCAGTACTGCAGATATGGAAGAGAAGCTTCCTATATCATAACTGTTGGGTTGAGATCTAGGGAAAGGTGGGAGGTGGGACCAAACCCGGGGAGGTACATTTTTGAGTACAAGACAGTAATGGGAGAACGACGGAGGGGGGAGGGAGAAAAAAGGAGTTTGAAAGTGAAAGGATAATGAAGGGAGCAGGGCACTAACCCATCCAGGGGGAGAGTACTGGTCTTGTCTCCACAGAAGCTGGAGTGGGCATGTAGAAATACTCTTCTGCAACTACCATAGCTCATCACATCTCCTGTCAGTAGTATTTAATGACAATGATTTGTTTTCGGGTTATTTTGGTTATTTTGGATTTAAGGCTATTAAAAATGCCTTAGGTTCATCCCTAAATTTTATACCATTACTGCTTTTGAAATGATTATCCATTCACTCGGAGGTATCTTCTCTTTGCGCTGTTAAAGCTAGGAGAGAGGGAAGATGTACTACCTGTTTTCTTTTCTTGAGAACTTTAAAATTTTGTCTATCTTTCTCTACTGAGCTATGTCAGAGCTCAGTCCTGACCCTGCAAGTTATATAAGAAATGAGTTTTTGGGTTGTTGTTATTCCAAGTATCACAGGAAGAGACTAGCAGGTTTTTTTTTAATTAACAAATCATTTTATTGGGAACTCCTACAACTATTATAATAATCCATACAGAGATTGCATCACATTTGCACACATGTTGCCATCGTTATTTTCAAAATATTTTTTCTGCTTGAGCCCTTGCTAACAGGTACTCTTTTTTCCCCTCCCTCGTCAACCCTCCCACCCTCATGTGTCCTTGATAAGCTATAAGTTATTATTATTTTCATATCTTATACCATTCGCTGTTACCCTCATCCATGTTTCTGTTGTTTGTCCCCCTGGTTGGGGGTGGGGGTGTCATATGTCGCTCATTGTAGTCAGTTCCTCATTTCATAGCATTTTTATAATATTACAGGATATAGTTGATATTATAAGAAGGCCGGTTTTGCAGTGACTATTAGGGAATTATCTAGACTTACAGTTCTCTGTTGACAATCAACGACCATTCTTTGAATTTCCATGTGACCTTGTAGACTTTTTCCTCAGTCAGCACAACTCTGCTGATTAAGCTTAAAAGGAATTTTTATTGCAATGGCGGTGCTGTTACATTTTGGATTTTAAACAAAGCAAATCTTAAATTATTTTACATTTCTGTTATTGATTAACAGCAAGCAAACACTTCCACTTCCTGCATCATTTCCTACTCCTCATCTAAATGATTTTATATCTCTGAGTAAATGATCCTTGGGGAATGATTAAAAGGAACATAGTGGAGGCTTAATTTACATAGGGAATCTGCAAAAAAGTTTGTTGTCCACTGCCATACTCTTTCAAAGTATTTAGAATTGAAACAGATACAATTCTTCCTTTTGATGATGACACCACTTTATTTATTTCTTAATTCCTCCCAATTCTCACTCATCTCCTTGTCAACTTTGAGTCCTTACATAAAGGTCAACCTCCCAAGACTTCTTAAGGGAACACCTTTTCAAAACTCATGGCCGTCGAGTTGACGCAGACGCCTTGTGACCCTACAGGACAGGGCAGAGCTACTCTCGTGAGTTTCTGAGACTGAACTCTTCAGGGGAGTGAGAAGCGCCATCTGCTCCCTAGCAGTGGGTTGATATTTTTGAACTGCTGATTTTGTGATTAATAGCCCAGTTCATAACCCAGGGAACACTAGAGGAACTTTTAAGACATACTTTTGGCAGTCATAGGTGAAAATTTTTCCTCTTTAGAATGTAAGTATTATTAATTCCTTACAAGTTATTTATTAAGAATTAATTAAAGTACATGTATTATAAAAAAGATGTACAATATGTACAATCACATATTTGATATAATGATGTAACATTATACAAGAATGTATATATATAATTGTGAACTTTATGTAGTTTTTGCTCCCTTTGCTCTTATTAAGCCCATAAATCAAATAGTATCAAGTTTTCTATATATTCTTTCCTCAGATGAGAAGAAAATTCGGCTAAGCATACATATCTCATTTTTCAGCTTTGACTTTCAAAATAAACTTTGAAAAGGAATGGAAGCGAACTACCAGTCTGGAAAGTGAGGCCAACACAGCTTGCAAGAGTCAAGTGCTTGAGAGAAAATAGAGCTTCTGAATGCAAATTTCCTTTTAAATATCAAGAGCCGCCTCATTTTAGAAGTCTAAGAGCATCGAGTCCTTTCTTCAGGTACATGTCAAACACTAAGGGGCTGTTGAGGATGTGATGCAAAAATAGATGTTTGCAGCATAGTAAAGAAAACAATACTTTTCCTGGGGATGGCAGAATGAACTCAGGGGGTTTCTAGATGTCTTCCTAGATGCCAGAGGTTGTATGGAACCTGAAAGTATATCAGAATGTTCTCACCCTCTTGTCTTGGCTCGTGGCCAGTGGATGGAAGGTGGCAGAAATTGTAGAGGTAATAGAAATGACAGACAAGTTGAATAAAAACATGACATCAGCAAGGTATTTGCCTCTAGAAGGCTGCCTTGCAGAAAACCCTGCACCAACGGTGGCAGGCCCAGTGATGAGAAATGTATGTGTGATGTTTTCAGACACAGAAGGGAAACCTCACACAGAAATATTGTGTATTCGCTCAGAAAAATTTCAAGAATCAAGAGGCACTATACAAGCCAAGACGTGCTGTCTTTTGGGGGGATGATGTACATAAGCTCACAATAACAATTGGAAACTATGCATGCTGTTGAGAAGCAATGACCCCTGTTATCAGTAACAACTTGTGGTGTTCAAGACAGAAGCTCCCCAATCCAATATGATTAGATATTTGGGGGCAATGGAGGGCAGTAAACACGAGGCACTCTTTCAGACCAGGTACCCCTCCTGTGATACTGTGATATCAGTTCGCTCTTGAAATACTCTTGTCTTCAGATAATCCTAAGACAGGGAAAGAGGGGGAAGTGTCTTTATGAACAGAAAACAGTCTAGACAGAGTTTAAATTTTTCATTAAGATAGTTAAATATTAAATTTATTTAAATATTTTCAATGGGGATATAAATTTTACACAAGAGATGACTACATTATCTTGACATAGCAAGATTCAGGTCTATTCACCATTACTAGGTACTAAACTAAGTGAAACTGGAATAAATTGACTTCAATGATGTAAAAATTATATTTTAGGTCTGCATAGCTGAATAGCCTTTGGTCCAGCTATAGTGATTGGCTAATATCTATAATGAAATAAAACAGAAAGATAACTGTAAAGGAATCATCAAAATTACTTCATGAAATTGTCATGATAGATTTATATAATCAAATTATATATAGCTGGGTGAATTGCATATGTTGTAATTTTAAGAAATTCAGCTTGACTCATATGAAAAGTTACATTATACCCAGTGAGATTGCTGTGTCAAGTAGTTGTTTCCATTCTGCTTTCATTGCGAATTGGTAGGATACATGTTCTGTCAAACAGGACAGTGGCTGTAAGTTGGGCTGCCAACTTCAAAATCAGCAGTTTGAAATCACCTACTGCTGCACAGATGAAAGATGAGGCTATCTACTCCCATTGCTTTACATCTTGAAAACTCACAAAGCCACTTTTACCCTTTTACCCCACTTTTACATAATTAATTTGAGTTTAGCATTATTGCTTTAATACTTTGATTCCATAATGATTGTTTTCATAGACATATTAAGCTTAACAAACTGATTAATAAATTTGATCATGTACCTTTCACTCTTAGCACCTACATTGGGTATCAATTGCCTATCACTTTCAGTTTGGCTCTCCAATGACATGGCTCTAACTGATTCTTCCTGCCCTGCGTGTTATTCCTCTCTTATTTAGTATTTAGTTGGCTTTTTGCTTCCCAATAGTCCTGTATGGGTATCTTGGTTTGTTCTCTTGGTCTTTTTTATGCATCTTCTAGAATGCCTGGCTCATCCCAGCTGTTTCTCACTCCCTTGCCCTTCATTTCATCTATTTCAAATGTACTGCTGTCTTTCTCAACAATGAATGCCTTGATTGCTTTTATTGAAAACGCTTCCCTAAATATCCTGTAGTCTTTCTTGGCTCTATCTTGAGCCTTTGCCGACTCCATTTAAATGTACTTGACATTTTCTTATACCTACACCTCTGGTAAGCTCCTTGAATGTAAGGTTGTATATCACTTTGTTTTTCTTTCCTCATATTAATGAATGTATACATAATGCAATGAATCTTAAGCTGTGACTGTGTTTTCAATGTAAAGATGTGTGTTTTCTCCAGGAAGAGAGAATGCTCTAGGAAAAAGAGAAAACATGCATGGATTTGCATATGATTAAACACCTGCCACTCTGTGCTTCCAATTTTCCCTGTACTTCTAAATAGAAAAAAAAAATTATAAAAAATGGTATAGTGTGGAAATTTGAGGAGAGAACAGGAAAGAGGCTAACTATGAGCGGGGGGAAGGGGGCTTCTTGGTATCAAACTGACTCAGGGAAGGAGGAACTATTCCTATTCCTGCTGGCTAAGATCATGCAAACATTGGTGGATGGGAAGATTTGAGGTTGAGAAAATGGATGAGGAGGAAGAAAAGATGATGGAACTTATGTCTTTTTTCCTTTTTTATTTTTGAGTCATTTTATTGGGGGCGTTTACAGCTCTCATAACATTTCATACATCAATTGTATCAAGCATATTTGAACATGTTATCATCATTTCCAAAATATTTTTATTTGAGCCTTCACTATAAGCTTTTTAAAAAAATCACTGTATTGGGGGCTCATATAAGTCCTATCACAATCAATACATACATCAATTGTATGCAGACCACATTTGTGCATTTGTAGCCATCACCATTCTTGAAACATCCTCCTTCTACCTAGGCCTTGGTCCCAGCTCCCCTCCCTTCTCACTCCCCCTCACCTATGAACCATTAACAATTTACAAATTGTCATTATTTTGTCATCTTAAACTGTCTGATGTGTCCCTTCACTCACTTCCCCATTTTCCGTACCCCATAAAGGAGGTCATATGCTGATGTTAATTTCATGATTGAGATGTAGGGGTGATGTCTAGCCTGTTAATCTGGAGATAGCCATTGAGTAGCCAATAAGACCTCTGTGTGGGCATGGCTTTCTTCTGATACATCTGGGAAATCTTGCTATATTTCCCTGGTGAAGATGAGAAGCTATCTCCCCAGTTGTCGGGAGTTAGTCTCAGAGACGATTAATCATGGACAATACAAGATGGCAGTGTGTGAGGAGCCAGAGAAACCATAACGCTTGGCCCTGATGGAGCCAGACCTCTGAAGCTGGAGAGGCCACGTGGAGACCCCTGCCATTGGTGAGTTGCTTCTGTCACCACTGAATGCTTTGATGAACCCTGAGCCCTGGAAGCGAGTAGCCAATGAGGGGATGCCTGCCAGCGCTGGGATTCTGCACCCACTGACCTGTGACTTCGTGAGTTGGAAGGAGACATTGTAGACTGGTATCGGGCATATGGACTAATATCGGACTTATGACTTTGAACTGGACTGGGTTGAGATGCTTTCTCACTGTTCCATTCCTTTTGTATATAAACCCTTTCCTTATATCCACATGCGTGTCTATGAAATTTGTTCCTCGAGTCTACCCGGACTAACACACATGCAGATCCCTACACTAGGTTCTCCTTTTCTACTCCACCTTCCCTCCACCCTCCTGGCAACACCACTCTCACCCTTGTCCTGAAAGGATCATCTGTCTTGAATTACCCGTGTTGGAACTTATGTCTTAAAAGCATGAGAAAAAAACACATGATTTGGAAATATGGTATGCGGAGTAAGTAAGAAAGATGTTATGCCAAACAAAGAACATGTAATTAGCTTTCATGATAAGAAGGGATATGATTGAACACTTTTATGTGCTCTATGTATGGTGAAATGGTTTAGATTCTTAAGTATATCCTAACCATCTACATCTTGGAAGTGAATTAGATTGCTTTGCAAAGTGCTGTCCAAGTAGACCAATTGTCAGGTTTTATACATGCATACAGTGCAGTGATTCTTAGCCTTCCTAATGCCTCGGCCCTTTAATACAGGACCTCATGTTGTGGTGTGCCCCAACCATAAAATTATTTTTATGCCTACTTCATAACTGTACTTCTGCTACTTTTATGAAGCAGGTGACCCCTGTGAAAGGGTTGTCAGGACTCACATATTGAGAGCTGCTGATATAGTGATTTCCCTTTCTTTACTCGTCAGACAGTAGAGCTCTGACTAAATTGGCACAAGAGACTAACATATCTTATTACATGTAAGGGAACCATTCGAGGCAAGGAATCGAACGCGCTGCTGTGGACATGGAACAAGGACTCTGAAACCAGGACCAAAGGACAAATTATTATGTCAGAAGTGCTCAAGACCTTTGGAATTCTCACAACTCCCACCCTCCCCAAAGAAACTTACTGCTCTCGCTAATGTCTGACTCATAAAATCCTTTAGAGCTGGGTAGAATGGCCCCTGTCAGTTTCTGAGACTGTATTTTTCCCCAATAGCTTTATTGGTATATAATTCAAAAATCACACAATTCAATTGTTCAGTCATATCAGGAAGAGCTGTACAATCACCACCACAAATAGTTTTAGAAAATTTTCCTTATTCTTGATCTATTACTTTCTACAGAAGTAACAATCCTCTCCTTTCTCCCGAGGAGAGGCTGGTGACTTCATTCTGCTGACTTCATGGTTACAGCGGTCCCATGTAAACCCACTCTGCCACCAGGGCTCCTGGGATTCTCCTCAGTAAGATCCACGCTGAGAACAGAATCGACTCTTAACAAAGGTGAGCCTCATATGAGAATTATTAAGCCATTGTCCATCCAGGAAAATCCCATGTAGACAAGTCTCAGTTAAGTTCATTCTGGTAGTCTCATAGTTAAAGAATGAATTAGATAATTTATGCAAAAAAATTCATTTGTACATTTAGCATTGGAAGGAATTTTTGTGGTCAATTTTTTGGCATATGGGACCTAGCATATTTTCACTAAGTGAATCATTAATTTGCTCTTCATTGCCTTATGAAATGCTTTTGACCATTGGGTAATTTTCTTTATCTGTGAAACATTAACTCATAATTGAAATACCAAATGCCTTTTTCCGACTCTGGCTTTATTTCCATCAAAAACTGTCCCCTTTTCAAATCACTAATCAGACATTTTCCTCTCTGATCCTAGTTTCTATTTCCCTCAACCATTTCTATTGTTACTGTACTTCAACATTATAAAGCCTGCCACTCTATTTTTCCCCCTCATTTTATTTTTAATTATATTTAAAAAAATTTTTTGGGTGTCCTCCCTCATACAGTTCTTATCACAATTCATTTGTACATCTGTTGCCATCATCATTTTCAAAACATTTGTTTTCTACTTGAGCCCTTGGTATCAGCTCATTTTTTCCTCTTTCTCCCTACGACCTCCCTCATGAACCCTGGATAATTTATAAATTATTACTATTTTGCCATGTCTTACACTGTCTGACATCTTACCCATGTTTCTGTTGTTTGTCCCAGAGAAGAGGTATATATATATATATATATATATATATATATATATATATATATATATCCTTGTAACGGTTCCCATCACCTTCCCTCCACCCTCCCTGTATTGCCACTCTCACCACTGGGCCTTAAGCATTCATCTGTCTTGGATTCCCTGTGTTTCCAGTTCCTATCTGTCCCAGTGTACAACCTCTGGTCTAGCCAGTTTTATAAGGTAGAATTGGGATCATGATAGTGTGGGGAAGGAAGCATTTAAGAACTAGAGGAATGTTGTATGTTTCATTCATTGTAAAGAATGTGGTCAAGGTATATGAATAGTTTCACTGCACCCTGACTAGCTCTTCTCCACCCTATGACTCTTCTGTAAGGTGATGTCCAGTTGTCTACAGATGAGCAATGGATCCCCATTCTGCACTCCACACTCCCCTTCCTTCACAATGATCACACAGGCCGGTGTGCTTCTTCCATGTGGGCTATGTTGCTTTTCAAGATGGCCGCTCATTTACCTTTAAGTCTTTAAGACCCCAGATGCTTTTGATAGCTGGGAACCATTTTGGGGGGAGAGTGCACAATCTCTGCACTCTCTTCTATCTTTTTTGGGACAGTTCAATATCTCTGCACTCTCTTCTCTCTTCATCTTCTGCAGTAACAGGCATCCAAATTGTTAACATATATATATATATATATATATATGTGTGTGTGTGTGTGTGTGTGTGTGTGTGTGTTCAGCATTCTATGTAGATATTTGACATGAGCAATTTCAGCTAAACTCTTGATCCTCTTGATCCTCTCACCTCCTCCTTTAATAATGGTTCTGTGTTGATACACATTAGGATGACTCAAGCTTAGCTATTCTGCATCTACTTGACAAATAGAATTCCTTTCCCTACTGATGGTGGCATTCAAGCTTAATCTTACACTGCCTGCCTACTCTAACCTCTCACTTTAGTTTTTTAAAATTATTATCATCATAATACAGTCATTAGTTATAGTGGCATTATAAGCCTTGAATTTCTTGGGGATACAAGTGAAATTCTCTGACATTGTCTTCTGATAACTGCTTGTACCAAGCCCTGAATTTCCACAGTTCACTGTGAAAGGCTGGAATAATATTCAAGTCTTTTCTAATTCAGGCAGCCTTAGTCTCCATTGGAGTGATGCGCTAGATGTGTAGAGATAAGAAGGATAATAAAAGAAGGATAATCTTTGTCTTAGTGAATCAGTTAATAGCCTTTTCTTATAAACCTTAGAAGTAAGTGATACTTGGCCATCTTATTAAGTCTTGCTTACAGAATGTGGTCAAGGTATGTGAATAGTCTTGTTATAATGCAAAGTGCATTGGAAAGTGGATTATGGCAGATGTAGCTAGGTTAAAAATCTAACATCTTATCATTTGATCTCTATTTTGCCTCATTTTACAGTTTTTCTAAGTTTTTTGCTTTGTTTTGTTTTTGGGCATCACTGCCTCTGGTGGTCGTGGGCGCTACCCAGTGCCACTCCTGAGGGCCGCCGCTGGATTTGAACTGCCAAGCCCACGGACTGCAGTCCCACAGTCAACCACTTATGCCACTGGGGCTCAGCCCCTAAGTTTTTAATATTTGTTATTTTCTTTTCAACTGTATTTTTCTCTATAGTGTTATTGTTAGCTTTTTTGACTCTTTTTTGTTTCTCTACTTTTTTTTGGTACATGAAATCCAAGATGGGTAAAGCAATAGAAACAGTAACTGCATTAACGATCCATTGGAGGTATGGCAAGAAATTTTGAGGGAAAGGGGAAACATCAAGCAAGCAGAACAGATAAAAGAAAATGTTCTAAAATTGATTGTGGTAATGATTGTATGATTTTTTGATAGGAATCAACTATTGAATTGTATGATATATGTATTATATCCAAATAAAACTATTTATCTTGAACAAGGGTGTGGTCAGTATCATAGGTTTGTGATATACTGAAAGGTCAACGGTCAACATTTGAGACAAAAGGAAAAGTCCCATTTTAGATCTTACAGCAGGAGGCTTCCACAGCATTTTGATTCTACTCTTTACTATAATTATTAAGGTAAGTTCATATTTATTTTGACAATTATTCAGTTAGGATCTGCCTTTTACTGGTTTTAGATACATAGTGGCTGAGGCAACATCTGTTTTGTTTACCATTATACCTCAAAGATCTAACACAGAGGTCTAGCATGTGGTATTTTGAATCAAAGGTTGGATATGCTTATGACTAAATGATTTCTTTCTACTCACTGCTTTTCCTTTTTACTAGAACCAATTCTTATATATTGCACATAAGGGCTGTTTTATTCACTAAAATATCCTAAAATATTTCAGTTTTTCTAACAATTCCAAGAACTCTTCCTAGTTGTTTTAAAAGAATAAACAAAATATGTAGTTATTAATTTACTAATGATATGAGCATTTCATATTTAGTTATTAAGATTAGGCAAATAAAAAAATAATTGTCCTCTAAGCATTCACATTGGCATGCACAACATGGATGCATAAATAATCAATTACGCTAAAAGGTGATACAGCTAGACAAAGCTCAAGAGTGGGCCTTCACAAAAGTTCATGAAAACATGGAGTTAGAAGGTAAAGGTATTTTTTTTAATTGCATCATTGCTCTGGTAGCAGTAGGAAACCCAGCCTTGCTCCTGGTGAGCTGCTGCTAGATTTGAACAGTCAACCCTGTGGGCTGCAGTCCCGAACACACCACTGTGCCACCAAGGCTCAGCTAAGGCAAAGGAATTTGTTTTGTTTTGGGGGGCATCACTGCCCTCTGGTGGTCGTGAAATCTACCCGGCCTTGCTCCTGGAGAGCTGCTGCTGGATTTGAACTGCCAAGCCAGTGGCCCACGGTCCTGCACTCAACCACTACGCCACCAGGGCTCAGCCTGGTAAAGCAATTTTTTAACAAACTTTTTTGAAGCCAATTTAAATCTATGTGAGCATTGCAGAATGCTGGATTGTTCGAACAACATGTTCTTGTGTTAAGGGGTTATTTGAATACAGGTCCAATGTCCATCTGCAACCTTAATTCTTCACACATAGATATGAGTACATAGCTTATTATATATGTGTTTACACATGTACATGTCTGTATTTAGACGTCTATGAATGTCCTTTGTCTCCTGGTTCTTTCCTCTACTTCCTTTTACTTTTCTCTTGTCCTACCATCATGTTGAGCCTTCATTCGGGTTTAGTAATTCTTCACTGCTACATTGCCCTTGAATTAAGCCCCACTAGGAATCCTACGGCCTTCCTTTCATTGATTATAGTTCACTTGTTGTTCCCTTTCCCTTGGTTGGTTACCCTCCCACACCTTCCATTCTCCCACCTCCCCTTTTCCCAGACACCCCTGGAACCATTGGTCCCATTTTGTTTATCTCAGAATTTTTTATGCGACCTATCTTAGCTAGATAGACATGCAGATGCATTAATAAGTACAAAAACCTGGCAAAGCCAAAAGAAACAACAAAGGAAGTCAAAACCAACAAAACAATAACAACCAAAAATGAAAACAAAAGAACAACAAAAAGAAAGCTACAGACAAAAAGGAAAAAGCCAATAAATAGTTCAGGGTCTGTTTGTTGACCTTGACAAGTGTTTTCCAGTCCAGTCTTATGGGGTGCCACACTCTTCTGCCCAGTCCCCTGGCAGTTCATCACTCTGCAACCCTTGTTGCTCTGCAGCATCCTTTCAGTGCCTTGCCCCGGTGTGATGGGGCCAGACTGTGCACTACTCCTGCATTGTATCTCCATTGCTGACCCCGAATTGTCATATTGCAGTGAGGGACACCGTGTCCTGTGGTCAGGCCAACTGTACGGTCCTCCTCATTTGTTGTCTGCTCTGAGAAGCAACATCATCCTCAGGGTTTGCTGGGTCAAGATGCCCTCTCTTCCCTTTTCATCCTGTCTTCTTTCTCCTATGTGCTCTAATCCAACATGTCCCTCTCACCCAGCTGTCGCCCCAGTGCTGTCCTCTCAAGTGCATTCTTTTGAAAGGGTGGTGTGGCCACACAGTTGGGGTTGGGTCCAGCCCTGCAGACCTCTGTATTGACTCGCTGGTACATGCAGGTATGTCGTATTCACATCTTGGCACATTGTGTTCAAGCACATCTCTCTTGGCGGAGTTGACTTAGCAGCAAGTAGTTTTTACACACAGGTGAGATGATGATTTTTGTGATCTATAAACTCCTACCACTTTGCTTACCTGTTATGTAATTTGAAGGTCACAACTGCCTTCTGAATGATACATTAGCATTCCCCTTTCTGTACCAAGGAAATTGAGGCACAATTACTTTAAGTCACATTTGCTCCTACAAAATAACCTTTATATATGTGTATTATTATTTTTCATAAAGGACATACATGGATCTCCAGGAACAAGGATGGGCCTCTCACTCCCACAAGAGGGCAGTGATGCCCTCTCCCCCCAAATTAAAAAAGGACATACATTACATGGAAGCTTCTCAAGTTTAAGTAATATATGTAAAGTCATATAAGAGGGAAGAATAAATTGTTTGGAGTTTTTTTTTTGAGGGGGTTGCCATTAACATGGGACAGATTCTCGTGACTTGATTCACTCCAGTAGATGATTGCCTCTATGAGTTCCAAACCAAACTATATTTCAATACAGAACTCTGGAAACATTTTCTCTTTTATTTTTCTGGCTCCATATGGACCCATGGGGTTTCAGACTCTCTAAAGACACCTTTTATATTCTATACTTTGTCAGGATAATTCAGACAATATTTACCACTAATCAACTGATGTGGAAATTTCAGCTGCTCCCTGTGGAAAACAATGGAACATTGGTTGGTATGAATATTATCAGTAAGGACCTCAAAGGTCTCTCATGTTCCTATTTCTTCAACCAAAATTCACTCATCCATGGACCAATCTGCTCCTAAATTTGTAAACAGCTGTCCAGTAATAAACTCACTAAAATGAATAATATTCTCCAGCAATTGATTGAGTTTCACAAATGCTTTTATTATCATTCATCTCATCTCTGAGGGATTTATGAGCAGTTAAGGCAATGAAAAAGGAAAACAACATTTTTTTTTTTATCAATGTGAACATGGTGACTTACAATTCAAGGTTCTGATCACCCTGTGAGCTCTTAAAGCATCTATTTGTCTTTCTCATTTAGAGGATGTGTCTCTTGAGCGTTCAACCCATAGTCTTTATGCCTGGGACAGCAACAGCTTAGTCAGTGTTAAACAAGGTATTAATCTTTATCATCACAGCATGCAGAGGTGGACCTACAATTATTGAAGGGCACCTTGATCTCCCAGGGAAGCCTGCTTTGGAAAATGTAAGTGTGTGGCAGTTAATAAGTTTACATTGAGGCAAGTCATTTTACCTTTGAGGTCTTCAGTGTTCAGTCTAGGAACAGATGCTCTGATGCAGGATGAGAAGTTAATGAACCTAACCATGCACAGCCTTCTGGAATCTGAAAATTCATTTAAGTTTCAGACAATACCTTTTTTTCCCTTGGACCTCACTTCTTAATTCAGAGTATGCTGGACACTAAATTCTATGTATACATATCCTCCTTTCTTCTTAGATGCCTGAGGATAGATTTGAACTTACTATGTAAGTCCAGGTAGACTAGAAAAACAAATTCATAAATATGTATGTGGATATAAGGGAAAGGTTTATATACAAGAAGAATGGAATGTTGAGAAAGCATCTCAACTCAGTCCAGTCCAAAGCCATACGTCTGATATTAGCCCATATGTCTATAAAGTCTCCTTCTGACTCATGAAGCATGTGAAATGACACCAGGACAATCACAGGCGAGTCTTGTGTAGCCAGCAGCAGTAGAAGCATCCTGGTGCTGGCAGGAGTCTCCCCATGGCTCCTCATTTCTAGACTCAGGATCCATCAGCAGTATCCATTGGTGGTAGAAGCATCTCGGTGCTGGCAGGGATCTCTCTGTGACTTTTCTGGTCCCAGAGGTCTGGTTCCATCAGGGCAAGCCCATGTGGTTTCTCTTCCAGCTCCTCCAGGTTCTAGAACTCAGGCTCTATCAACATGTCACCATCTTGTCTTGTCGTTAGATTGACTTCAAGAGACTGAGTCAAGTCTCTCTTCTCCAATTGTGAAATACCGCGAGATTTCCCAGAATTCTCAGGAGAAATCCATGACCACACAGAGGCCTCATTGGCTATATCCAGATTGATAAACTAGACTCCACCCCTAGACTTCCATTCATAAAATTGATACATGAATACATGACCGCCACATAAACAAGCACACACATTCACAATACTATTTTTTTCCTGCTACTATAATTCAGTATATTAGCCAGACAGAACTTTAAAACTATGTTTATAAATCTAGCGGTGAAAATTTTAGTTATCTTTTCAATCTATATGCCTTTTAAAATTGGTAAATAGTTCCCAAATTTAAATAATGTGTGACACAAACTTCCACAGCCCTGATCCAGTGCTTCCTCTGCAAACCATGGTGTGTGTAGAGATAATGAGGTTTATTTCCAAAATTCACCTTAATAAATATTTTGACCACCCTTTCCATTCTCTATAATTAGCTTAGTCTTGCCTGAAATTTCCTTTGGATAAAATGGATGATGACATAAAATGTGTGTGTGGCAGTTCATTGAGAGTAGCCTTCCTCAGTACACAAATAGCCAGCCAGAGTAAGGAAACAATTTGAACCTTCACACTTGATCATGAGAGAATGCGTATAAATCAAGGAAGAAGTATTCTTAAATATGTTCACCATGATTGGATATACTCCGCATCCATTAAAAAGTAGGATGAAAGGAAGAGGAACAATATTTCACCAGTCTATCCTTGATGCTGGCTCCTGGTGATCCCATCTGTACGTGAGTAGAATGGTGCAATATAGAATTTGTAATAGCTCACTTATCAGAAAGTAGATCACCAAGTGTGATAGGTAGGTTTATTGTGTAACTTGGCCAAAAGGAACATGTGGGATCAATCAGGTCACTGTTTGATTGGAGGGCACTGAGATAAATGGCCGGCAAGATCTGCCCCTTGCTCTCTGGTGATCTGATCAGCATGGACTGCTTTAGCTACCTCCCTGCCTCACCTTGTGTGCTCTACTTCCTGTGGGACAAATCAACCTGAGGATCCTGTGGCTAGAGCCTGAGGTTCCTTTGAGACCTACTTCGCCATGCTGCTTGAGCATGAGGCTGTTGGATCCTATCATCCTGCATTGCTTGAGTTCAATATCCCATCGGGGCCTGCTTTGCTAAGCTCCTGAGCTGCTGAGTGTCGGTGACCTGCCCTGCTGTTCGCTGCCTGTGGGCAGACTCTGCCTACATTGCTTGAGGGGAGACTTAGCTGTCTGCTTCCTTGATCTTGGACTCAGCAGTCCTCAGGAGTTGAAAGACTTCCAGTTCTTAACTCTTCCACCAAAGTGAGTCAAATTAAGCTCTCTGTACTGCTGTGTGGACTAACTAGCTGTTGTATTCTTCATGCTATACAAATTATCTATCTATCTATCTATGAATATATACATATATATATGTATATATTCATAAGTGTCTTGGTTTTGTTTCTCTAGAGAACCCTGCTTAAAACAAGCCACACTTTTCTTTTGAGGCACCTCTGGGAAGCCTAGAATCTCCAATCTTTCCACAAGTAGTTGAGTGTATGAACAGTTGGCACCAGTCAGGAATTCTATCACTGATTTGACAACTTGTGAACTGGAATGACTTGCATGTTATTTATGCCACCGATCAGATAGCGGGCTCATTCATGGTGAACAAGTCTCCAGACTGAGGAAGGAAGTCCTTGCAGTCAGTCTGCTTTGCACAATTACAGAATGAAAGCCCTGTGGCTCACAAGAGAACACGCTAGTGAAAGCTTGGATACTATTTTCTTTCAAACAGCACTTCTCAGATGCGTCGATCGCCATGGAGCTGGGTTTTCACTCACAGTAACATTATGCGACACAACAGAACTGCTGCTCAGGTTTTCTAAAATGGTACCTCATCACAGGAGCAGACAATCTGCTTACGGATGAAATTTTAAAAGAGGAAAAAGCACAGCTCAAACACTATAGAGAGATTAGCAGATAAAATGCATTTTCCCTTTATGCCATTGAATCGGTATCCTTTTTGGGTTCTATGCAATCAATATTTTTTCTCAATAGACGTAACAAGGAACTTCAAACATGATATTTATTCTTTGTTGTGAAAAAAAGCTGTCATTGGCACTTTGGGGAAGGGAGAGAGGGAAAAATAGAAGGTTATGCATCAAGTGTAAGTTTATAACCTTCCTAAGGTCTCAACTAAACATATTATAATTCCAAGTAAGACATTTTCTATATTACATAATTTTACTTTAGACTCTCAAAGGAATTTTCCTTCCTAAATAAAACTGTCATCCTAAATGATTTAGAAGGTCATTTAAGTCACGTCTATCAGAATAATTTCTGCCACTAACCCAGGTGAAGAATCAAGGTCTCGGCGAAGTTGTTAAAGGCAAAGAGTCCAGGATGTCACAGCATCTTCTTCACTCCTGTGGCCAGTGATAAGATAATTGTCATATACCTCATATGCCAATAGATAGATATTTTCTTCTCATACTTGGACAGAGCATAATGGGGCTGTTTGTAAACTGAGTTATCATTCAGTTCTGTGCTGTTTTCTACCTATTTTTATGTGGATATATTATGCAGGAGAAAGGAATGTACAGAAAATTACATGCAGCGCCTTTGTTATCAGGAAGGTAGAGAAAGGTGTTTGCTTGGTTTCTTTGGTCTGTATATCTCCATGTGAGACAGACTGAGGGAGAACAGAGCTGAGAGACTGAGGAACATTCTGGAGGAATACTCATCTTAAAAGGGAATCGAGATTATAAGAAGACCCCATTGAGATTGAATATCTAGGGAACAAAATGAAAATGACAAAACATTGATTCCCTCCCCCCCTTTATTTTGAGCAACTCAGAACTCATTGGTGTCTGGAGACAACTTATTCTTGCCAATGGTCTGCTTATCTTCTCTGAAAGGAATGGAAGTGGCGGACCTCCAATTGGTAGAACAGTTTCTAAAGACAACTTTAGCATAAAGCAAAATCATAAAGTACCCATGGTGTGTCGTAGGGAACTGGGTCTTTTTCCTGTGCACCCTTTACATACTTCAAAAGCATACCAATTCCTTCATGCTCTCTCACTCTCTACTCTCTCTTCTGTGAAAGTCTATTCTTAAAGATCTCATCTGTTACAGTCATTCACTTTGAGAATACATGTTTGGGAGGTTTTACTGTATTACCTCTCCTTAGGTTTATTGCACATTTCACATCCCAAGGGGAACACAGATGAATACACTTTATATTAGAACATCAGCAATCCATACCATTGGTGAAGCAATTCTTCATCCTCTAAGGATGAAGGAGAGAATCATAATGTAGTTGGAAATGCGTGTTTCGAATCTGCCTTGGGGCAGCTTAATCTCGCAGAGGCTGAGTTTTTCATGTAGAAAATTTGAGTGAAAATAATTGCTATTTTATAGACATTTTAAAGATTTTGTCAAAAAAGATTTTTTTATACTGAGAGTCACAAAATACATTGTATCATCATCATCATCATCATCATCATCATCATCATCATTGTTTTTATTCTCCAGTTCATTTTGCCTATTGGCATTAGACCTTAACATGCATGTTCAGTTCCCCAGTTTCTGAGCCAATTTAGACTTAGGCAGTTTCAGACCTAATGGAGCAGAATCTGCAATTGTTACCAGTATAAGCATTAGGCCTGTGTGGAGCCCTCTGAAATATAGATAATGTATCTTCTGATTTTACTTTTTTAGAAAATAAGTAGGGGTGGGCTCTTTGTCCTGAATCCTAATGACTCCCTCTTCCTTTCCTCTGAGAATTATTATTAAGAAAATTAGAGTAATACTCAGTGAATTTCAAATGCCTTATTTCTGGATAAACAAATATGGAATGCAGCAATTGCAGGGTTTTCTAATAAAATTTGCCTCTGAGAAGCTCATTTGTTCCAGGCGGGTAGCCTGCCTTCTCTCCTCTCTCTTTGAATCCAATTGCTGGTCTGAGACAGTAGGTTCTGTCTTGTCTTATTCTGCTAGTCTTATGCAAAGAGCTAGAAAGAAATGGAGGAGTAGCAGAAGTTATAGAACAGTGAAAAAGAAACCCTTACTTGACAGTTCAAAAGTCAGTGCTGAAAAATGGCAGAATGTCAGATAACCACATGGATGCCTGGAACAGGAAGTGTGTTAGTAGGAAAGAAAATGATTCCGGTACTAATTTTTAAGACACAGTTTCACCTTTTGGGGGGAAAAATGACCTGATAAATAACTAAACTGAAAATACATTATTCCTTGCATGGGCAGAAAGTATGGATTGGTGTAAGGAAGGCCACAAAGCAAGTATGTGGATGCACAGGCAGTGGTAGTCTTTTTTTAATTAAAGAAAGTGTGATATGAATGTCTATCCATCTCGAAATCTTGGTGGTTCATTCAAAACTGAATTAAGTTCTATGGTGAATTTATTTTTGATGTTTTTTTTTTCCTCTCTAGCATAGCGTTTCTCTGAGCCTTCACAAATCTAAAATTCTACATAGGGGTTAATCCAAGATGGCAGAGTAGGCAGACCCATACAGATCTCCAAATGAAAAGATAAAGAAGTTATATATAACACAAATAAACACATTGAAAGTAAGAAAGAGTCATAATCTCAAGGTGAAGTTGCAAAACACAGTCCAAATAGACAATATTCCACAGCCTAATTTGATGAGTAGGGACCGGGGCTTATTAGAGGCCATCTGGGGTGCAACTCTTAGTCACTCTTCATAAGAAAATCAAAGACATGTGGGGAAAAAGTAGTTCAAGGACTAATGGACCATAAAAAACCTCAGCCTCTGCGGCCCAGGACAGTGTCCAAATCTCACTGTAGATCAGTCCGTATTAAAGAAAACTAGGAGTGGATAGAGCAAGAGAAAAATGCGGAACAAAATTCTAAATAATAGGGTTGAGTCCCGGTGGCGTAGTGGTTGTACACGGGACTGCGGCCCACTGGGATGGAGGTTCAATTCCAGCTCCTGAGGGCAGTGATGCCCCCCCCCCAAAAAACATTCTAAATAATAAAAGAGGCCAGGCTTACTAGGGTGATAGAGAAAGGAGAAACTTTCAAGACTCTGATCTTAAGATATCTTGTACTTCCAGTCTTGTATTGTATTGACTCAACATTCAAACAAGTGGTAGTTTTAAAAGGAAAACAACTAACAGCAGAAGAGTCAACCATACGAGATCAAAAGGACAGCATGTGTTCATGCACAAGGCTGAAGGCTCAAAAGGCAGGAAGATATAGGAAGGAAGGAAGCCTAGAATTGGTAGACTCAGCGAGGAAGTGGGAAGAATGTTGTCACACTGTGGGAATTGCAATCAACGACATGAAACAAAGTATGTATGAATAGTTGGATGGGAATACCATTTACTCAGTAAACGTTCTTTGAAATCACACTGAAATGCTAAAGAAAGAAAAACCAACTGTCCTTTCAAAAAAACATAAAATCAGGGAAAAAGAGACACAAATGAAGCAATTTATCAGGTTTGGAGAATGAATAGATTACTGTGTTTCTCTGTGTATCAAGGTACAATTACAAAAATTAGTAACAGTATGATATAAACACAGGTGCAATGAACCAAAGCCATTGACCGAATATTTGATTGTTATTGTATGCAAAGAATGCAGTGTTGTATTAAAAAATGTAGCAAATAGCACTGTGGCATATATCACACAATTCATATAACACTGATAAATTGTATTTACTGTAATCTATAATTTTAGAGTCACTGACAACTTCTTTTATTTTCATCTCGTATGGCCAATTTCCTTAAAGAAATTTAGCATTTGGTATTGAGTTTGAGACTGTATAAGTCATGCATTCATTTATTCAAAGAGAAAAATATTCCACTGCATAGAAATAAGCATGGTGGAGAAAATGAATCTCTATAGGCACAATTTTAATTTTAAAATGGTAAAATACCCAGACCACATTGCTAGCTAGTATTTAGAGAAATCACACTGTACAAGGAATTAAACTAACAATGGAATACAAATTCCGACGGCCTTTTCAAAAGCTGTGGCAGCATTGCTAAGAGTGCTAATCTCAAAGGAAGGCTGATTTCTAAGGAGCAGTGAAGTCTTTCTGATTTAAGCACAAGATAGAGCACTGAGCAAAGTGTCATGTTTTAAAGATGATCAGAGTTAGGGGAAAAAGTGAAAGAGCTATTCAAAAGTAGAAGAGAAAGATCTTAAAATGTAATCAATTTGGATTCGTTCTTGTATTTTTATGGTGATAAAAAAATCACTCACATATCCTCTACCCACCTACTCACTCCCTTAACCCCCCCCAAAAAAAATCCCCTAAAACCACTGCTATCAAGTTACTTTGGACTCACAGGGTGGTAGTTGGATTATTTTATGTCAACCTGAATTGTTAGGGAAGTGGGGTTGAGTTCAACCTGTCAATCTGGCCATAGCCTGAGGATGTCTCCTTGTGGGTGTGTCCTTCTTATAAAGAAGAAACTGACAATTTTCTTCTCTGGTTTACGCCTTGCTTTCCTGCTTGTTGGGACTCCACCTGCCTCCATCTGGGCTCCCTACCCCTGGGAGTTGTTGGCACCTGGACGGATTTCCACTGACTTTGTATCTACACTATTCTGTACCCACCACCCTGTAACCTTCCTTCATCCCAATTCCTCTTTCTGCGTCATCAGCCTTCAACGATGTGCATCTAAAGAGGGTCCTGGCATGAATTGGATTTGTGGACTCAAGTTGGATTGAGCTGGGATAGCTTTTTGATAAAATGACTTCTTGATATAAAGCTCTTTTTTAGACACATGTGAATGTCGTTGGATCCGTTTTTTTAGACAATCTAGCCTCACATGTATAAATTTTATGGGGTTTCCAAGGCGGTAATTCTTTCCAAGAGCAGATGACCTCATCTGTCTCCCAGGAGCAGCTAGTGGCTTTGAACTTCTGACCTTGCAGTGAGCAGGCAAATACTCACCTGCTGGTGCTACCAAGTCTCCTTAACTTTCATTATTTCTGATGAATAAAACTTGCCTAATTATTCAATAGCATGAAAATGACTAACTTTCCTGATAATAAAAAATTACTCTTTAAGGTTGATCCTCTGGTTTAATTCACTCTGCTAACATTAAGTGATCCAATAACTTCTAGGCATCTGGATCAACTATGTTTAAATATTTCATTAATGTTTCAATTGATTAATTCTACAAATGTTCTTGTAGAACCCATGATATATTAGACATTGAGGGATTTGCTAGGAGCCCAGCTGATGCAAAGGTTAAATGCACAACGGTTAATGAAAAAGCTATTGGTTTGAAGCCACCAGAAGTTCTGACATAGTAGAGATCTGATTATCTGCTCTCATGAAGAGTACAGCCTAGGAAATCTTAGAGAGATCGTTCTTTACTGAAATATAAAGGTTCCAGGAGTCAAAGTTACCTTGGTGGCTAACAAAAACAACAAGGGATTTGAATCAACAAACAAACCTGTAGTTCTCCTAATATTCACATATTTGTAAGAAGACACACAAAAATCAAGCAACCAAACAAGGAATGATAAGCATCTACATACTATGCTGAAGGAGATTTTAACATGTTTGGTATCATGGTTGGGCCTTTTGGAGAATGAAGTAGGAGTTTGATAAAAGCAAATTAGTAGGTAATTTAATTTTAAAAATATATTTTAAAGGTCTTATTCATAAAAGACAACGGACTAGTGCTCAAGTGGTTACACTTAGAAATAAGCTTATTCTGTCCTCTTGGAGTTTATGATTTAGTAATAATAATATCTAAGTTTATTAAGTATTCATTATGTGCTATTACCTCAAGCACCTTCGATATAAGTATTCATTTATTAGATCCACATAACAACTTAATGAGGTAGTTACTGTTATTAACTATTTATAGTTATAAGGAATCAAAAGAATAGAGTTGTTAAATAACTCGCATAGATCTTCTAGCTAGCCAGTGGCAGAGCTGGGAAGGGAACATGCGTGATCAGAGCTCCAGAGCTTGAACTCTTAGAAACACTGTTCCCTAATAGAAAAAAATAAACACATATAATTACAATTATGCAAATAATGGCAATCCAAGGGATTGTAAGCTTTTTAAGTGCATCCTGTATGGGAGTTCAGCAGAATGCCTAGGCCTGGTGTAACACAGGTTGAAGATAAGTGCCTTTCAAGTGCTCCTCTCTGATGGACTTTCAATAGGTGTGCCAGATAACTCAACATCTTCAGCTGAAGTGAGGTCCATGGTGGAATTCAAATAATTTAACAACCACTTTGCTGGTCAAGTGACTGTTTTAAATATAAAAAACTATATATGTATAAAGATATACTAAAGGTAGTTTTTATTTTATAAAGTTAATACTTAAACAATAACAATAAAAGAGGTATAAAAACTAGATTGTGTTCGAAGAAGGAGTTTTAAAATACTAAGTAAAATATTAAATGACACCTGACAAAAACAATAAAATTTTTATTTGAAATGTTTCCAAATTGCTTCTTGATTGATATCATCACTTGCAACATTCTTCACTTTTATCCAAGCATCATTGACTGGGTGATCGATCCCCAACCATCTTTATTTTCACTGTGAGAGTTGTATTTCATTCCTTTAGAGGTAAGCCAGTCAGACAAAAGTCATTGTGTTTGATATTTTAGAAATGGTTAGGAGATTTCTCTTCTGAACAGATTATGATCATCTTTGAAAAACCCATTTCTACTTCTGCTGAATTCACAATAATTGTTCTGAGACTATTTTAGCTCTTTGAGCATTTTCAGGAATTGTATAATTCATTCACATGCCCATCTTGTTGTTTGGCACTTTTTTCCTTTATGTTATATATTTGTTTACTGAAATAAGAAATGCAAAGGAACAAAAATGTGATATTTCATCAAAAGTATACAAATTTTATGAAATGAATGAATACATATTGCAAGTATAGTCCATAGTCCTATCTAATTTTTTATACCTGTTATGTTAAGCAAGGTTCTCTAGAGAAAGAAAATTAGAACACTTATGAATATATATATATATATATATATACTGTGAGAAGGAATATAATAGCTAATTAGTTCACACAATAGTTCAGAGGGCTCAGTTTAATTCACTTTCAAGGAACACTCCTTCAACTCATGCAGGCTGCTGGTCCCAGATCAAGAGAGCAGACAGTGGAGTCTTTCCTCAGTCAAGACAGGCAGCAGACAGCAGGCTGGGTCATCAAGTCAGTAGCACAAAAGCTTAGCGAAGCAGGCCCTGATGGGATCTCCGACTCAAGCAATGCATGGGGACTGGATCCTCAGCCTCTAACTCAGGTGATGTATGCACCAGCAGCATGGTGAAACAGGCCTCAAAGGAACCTCACACTCTAGTGATACACACCATCCCAGGCAGTGCAACACACTGGTTCAAGCAGCAGCACACTCCTCTGATTACCAGGGAGAAAGAGCAAGATGAGATGTGGGCTATCTTTTTTTTTCATGGTCACCCTCTGTGATAGGTAAGCTTGTTGTGTCAACATGGCCAAAGAGGATAGGTAGGTCTGTTGTGACAACAGGACCAATGAACACAAGAGATCAATTGCAGGGCAGAGATAGAAAAGACAGGGTGAGCCCCACTCTTGCCCTCTTGCCCTAGGATCTTCAGACTGGCAAACTCCCTTGTTCATCCTTTGCCTCGACCTCCAAGCAACACTACCCGTGGAACACCTAATCTGTGGATTATGTCACTGTGAATTGAGGTTCCTTCAAGCCCTGCTTCCCCACACTCCTGGAATATATATCTCGTGAGCTGGGGACTGTTGGACTCTGTCATCTGGCCGCCTCTTATGACTAGCTTTTGCTGCTTGTGGCCGGATAGCCTGAATTTCTCTACAGAGGACTACTCAGCGGCCCTCAAGACTCCCAGGACTGCCAGTCTTCTAGCTGTCTTACTCAAGTGAGTTACACTGAGGCATTTGTGCTGCTTTATAGATTAGTTATCTGCTTATTTATTATCTTATATACCCTTCTATCTACATAAATATATAAAGAGAATTACTAGTGCCCTGGTTTTATTTCTCTAGAGAACCCTGTCTAACACACCCTCCAATCAAGCTGCAACCTGATTAAACTCCACTCACATGTTTCTATTGGCCTTGCTGCCTCAATATACCTAAATATCACACTTGTGGATAGAATGAACATTACTATGAGTGCTTAGAATATGTTGCTGTGCAGAATATTTAAAAAGAATAGGGAATATCAATTTCTGATTTCCACATCAGGCAATTGTCCCAAACCCATGTGAATTGCTGAATCCCACCACAAAGTGAGACTTTGCTTGAAAGAAAACCAATGGTCTGTAGATGCCCAGTACATAACCACCAAATCTAAAGAATAGTGCAGAAGGTTAACAAGTCCTATTTGTCTTCATAGACAACCATGTGCACACAAATGGACTGCAAGATGCCTACAAGAAAACAATGCTAAAAAATAGTCTTGAATCAATCGTAAACTTTGAAAATTACCATTTGACATTTCAGAGTTATGCTACATAAAACAAAAAATTACTTCCTTTATTTGAATATTTCCTGTTGTCACTCTGTCAATCTTGACAGTGACACTAAACTATAAAAAATTCTCCTTTGCTGAAATTCAGGCTGACTTGCTTTATAGTGACTACAGTTTTACTTTGACTACAAAGGACAATGATAAGATGTTTTAATACAATTTTCAATTATATTATAATGTTTTACCAATCATTATTCTTAAGCACTTTATGCATCTAGAAATGCAGATTATTTGCCTAAATCTAATCTCTCTGGAAAGTTTTCCTGATCTATACCAAATTAAAACTAATTTAACTAAACCGTCTATGTTGCACATTAATATTAAGCAATTACTTTAAATGGAAGTACTGTGAATGCTAATTGCTTTAATTAAAAAACTGATTTCCTTTAATTACTTTCTAAGTAAATATTCTTTACTAAGCTACTTAAGCATTTGCAATATTCAAATTCAATAGGTAATAGGGATGTTGTTAATATCAAATAGATATCTTAGAAATTATCTTGCATTGCATAATTACAACATGTTTACAAAATTTAGAATTGCATACATAGACAGTTCAAAGACTTACAAATACCTGATTTACTTACCACCTTCAGTTACATGCTATTTCTGGTCAGGCCCACTAGACTGAAAATTTGAGGTATATACATAGTCATAATAACAAAAAAGTATTACTTTTGGATGTGCAACAAAACATTTGAATTATCACATGGTAGGCATGTTTCAGTGTATCTAGAACTGTTTCTTATGGCTCAAAAGGTATGCTGTATATTAAGGCAAACATTTGACAGTAGATAGAAACTGTACCTCAATGTCCTGATTTACATACAAATTCAACTCAGATTTAGAATTGGGATTTATCTGTAATCTGGGCACTGCCCGTTATATTAGAAAAATATCGTTGTTTGATCATGATGAATTTAATCAATTAGAATAGTATCTCTCCTTTTCATTCTTCAATAACATCTGGGTACACTCCTTCCCTTTTCACTCATAAAGAAAAGGTATCTACTTTATCATAATTGCTGATTGCTATTCAGATGTTTTTGATTTTGTGTTTTTTTCAGAATATATTTTCATTATAAATAAATACATAAAAGGTATACATTGGTCATTAAACTACTGTGGTGTTTTGTTTTGTTTTTTCATATCAGACACTGCATACATATCAGAGACAGGATACGTGGTCCTTCAATGGGTTTCTAGCCCCAGAGTGAACAGTTTGAAATCACCAGCTGCACAGCATGAGGCAGGTTAGCTTTCCCACACTCACAGTGAGCTGCAGTCTCGAAAACCCACATGTTCTGTTCCCTCCTGCCTAGCAGGGGTTTGTGGGTCAGAATCAACTGGATGTCAGTAGGCTTGTTAGTTTTTTGTGGAAGGTTGGAGCAAGCATTTGAGGAAATCAAAGCCACATGCAACTATTAAAGTTATATTCCACTTCCTTTAGGGTTGCTGTGGTGGTCATATATCTGTGTCAATTTCATGATTGAGGTGTAGGGATGGAGTCTAGCCTGTTAATCTGGAGCTAGCCATAGAGTAGCCAGGGAGACCTCTGTGTGAGCATGACTGTCTCCTGAGACTTCTAGGAAATCTCACGATATTTCCCTCATGGACATGAGAGGCCATCTTCCCAGTTGTTGGGAATCAGTCTCTGAGATGATAAAACTATGGACAAGACAAGAAGGCAGCATCTGAGGACCTGAAGGAGCCAGAGGAGAAGCCACACTGCCTTACCCTGATGGAACCAGACCTCTGAAACTGGAGAAGCCACGTGGAGACCCCTGCCAGTGCTGTGTTGCTTCTGGGGCTGTTGATGAACCCTGGCCTCTGGAAATGAGGAGCCATAGGGAGACTCCTGCCAGCGCCGGAACTCTGCACGCACTGGCCTGTGACTTCGTGAGTCGGAAGGAGACTTTATAGACTGATATCAGTCATATGGGTGAATATTGGACTTATGACTTTGAACTGGACTGGGTTAGGATGCTTTCTCAGTGTCCCGTTCCTCTTGTACATAAACATTACCTCCATATGCATGTCTATGAATTTATTTTTCTAGTCTACCTGGACTAATACAGTTGCTATAGGGATACTATGATTCAGAAATCACTCAGTGACTGTGAATTTTTACTCATGTTGATGCAGACCAGGAACATTAACTTAGTAGGAGATATTTTGGATAGGCAGAACAATTTGCAGAGCCATGTGTTTTCTCTACTAAACTCTATGCTACCTGAACAGAAAATCTAACAAAATACTTTTCACAACAGCCCTCCCTCACACACTTAATATGTTATAGAAATAGGATACATTTTGTCTACTACAAGCACAGCATACATTCACTAGCTCCTTAGACAATAGAAATATCACATTGAAAACATTTTTATGGCCAGGGTACTAACAAGTACATAGCATATAATACTTTGATTTTTAAGAGGGTAATTATGGACTTCATAAGACTAGATCCACTTGATGAGTCTAAGCATTCATGTATAGAAACAACTGTTTTCAAAAGTGCTTATTAAAAGAGACTACACCAGGACATGGTGTAAGACCATGATAAAAGAACTATACATACAAGACTGGGAAGTAATTTTCACATGATAACTGTCTGGTCAAGGGCAGCTCCACACCCAAATCAGTTAGAGCAATTCTTCAGCCACCTCAATATGGGAAGCAGATTTGAGTAATAGCCTATAGAAATACTCCCCCAAATCTCAACTCCCATACAGCTGCATCACTTAGACTGAGGGATTACAATCGGACTTAAGGGAGAGCAACCTCCCTGGACAAAGGAGTTTCGTGACAGTTCACACTCCACAGTGCTGGCACACCAGAACATGTGCTGTGGAGGGGTGTGCTGGACAGTGACAAGTACGATTGACTTTCAAACTTGACTGAGCAGTGGAAGGTTCGAGCTTGCAGCCATTCCACAACCGAGGTATCACTGCAACCCTATCAAAGACAGCAGGGCACTTCCAAGCACATCTCGAAATGTCCTTTTTGAGAATGAATACAATGCCATTCCCCTTGATTGACTCATTCCTGGCATAGTAAATTGTATGATTTTCTGATCCAAATTGGAAAGTGTCAACCCATTTCAGCTATTACCTAGATGAATACATTGATCTTTATGTGGTCACTCCATTTGTGATAATTTCCAAATTTTCTAGATTCATACTCTATATTCCAAATTCTTATTAGTAGATTTTTCCAAGTATTTCTTCTCACTTTGAATTGTGCCCTCTCAGCATATGAAAATTCCAAGGGCTCTACTCCCACAGGATTTACTCCATTCATGTTACCATGGTTGATGCTACAATGAGAAAGCAGCTCCTCCTTAGTCACATTTCCAGTGTCTTCCCATCCTAGGGTCCCATCATTTGTCACTGTCTGGAAATATATTCTACTTCCATTCAGTTGGCCTTTAGTATGTGACAGTTTTGACATGATGCATCAGATTTGAAAATATTGAATGGTGCAGGAATCATGACAAGAAGATGGAAAGAATACACAGAGTCACTGTAACATGAAGGACTAGCTTGTATGCCACCATTCAGGAGGTAGCATATAAGCAAGAACCAGTGGTGCTGAAGGAAGAAGTTAAAGTTGCACTGAAAGCGTAAGCCAAATACAAGGGTCCAGGAATTGATGGAATACCAAATAAAATACTTCAAAAAGCTTATGAAGCACTGGAAGCACTCATTCATCTATACTTAGAATTACAAGACAGCAGTTTGTCCATATCTATGCCCATTCTAAGGAAATGTCACCCAACAGAATCCTCAAATTATAGAACAGTATCACATACAAATAAAATATTGCTGAAAATCACCTAACAACAATTGCAGCAAAGCATTAACAGGGAACTGCCAGAGATTTAAGCCAGATTCAGAAGAGGACATGGGACAAGGTATATCATTGTTGACATCAAATGGGTTTTGGCTTGAAGCTGAGAACTAGAAAAATATTTAGTTGTGTTTTATTGCCTTAACTATGCCAAGGCATTCCACTGTGTGGATCAGAAACTACGGATAACCTTGAGAAGAATGAGATTCAAAACCCTTCATTATACTCACGAGAAACTGGTGCCAACAGAACAAGGGAATACTACAGCTATGCAAGCAGAGCAAAACAGGAGTGTGTGGTTGAAAGTCAGGAAAGGTATGAGTGCAGGTTTTCTCTCACCATAGTTAATCAGTCTTATTTTGACAAAATAATCAATGAAGCTGGCTTATATGAAAAAGAATGATGTATCAGCATTGGAGGAAAGAGTATTAGCATCCTTAACTACACAGCTGTTA